>VXAA01005856.1:0-12214 GCA_013399115.1 Anseranas semipalmata | reverse complement strand
CAGCCCACTGAGCTGGAAGACAGGCAGGGAGCATAATGAAGCCCTTGTAATCCAAGGGGAAATAGTTAGTGACCTACTGCCCCACTTGAACACACACAAATCCATGGGGCCAGATGGGATCCACCCAAGGATACTGAAGGAGCTGGCGGAAGTGCTTGTTGTGCAGAGCACAACACTATATGGACTGCTGCAGGGAAAGTTAACTCCATCCCAGCCAGACCCAGTACACTGCCCCAAAACATCTTTTTTATTTTAATATTTTTTTAATGTAGGTAACCATTTTTAAAAAAAACTACAGAATGAGAACTACTGCATCTACACCAATATTTTCAGCAGGCTTAGGTTTATTTACTTTCTGGGGCTCAGAGCAACTGTTTCCAAACACATGCAGTAACTC
Organism: Anseranas semipalmata; assembly: GCA_013399115.1. Lineage (NCBI taxonomy): Eukaryota > Metazoa > Chordata > Aves > Anseriformes > Anseranatidae > Anseranas > Anseranas semipalmata. Next base: position 11,817 of record VXAA01005856.1, on the reverse strand, counting down.
TTCCTTTGTCCTTGATTTCATTTCACCTCTTCCTGTTCATTCAGTACATTCCCTGGAGAAATACACAGATATCCAAGATATTTGGGAAATCCGCCTCTTGTCCTTCTTTGTGTCTTTTAAACAACTATATCACAGATATTTCTGTACTCCATAGGTTCAGACCCTTTCATAGTTTGTTGTAGCTTATGCTCATCTGTTGACTTTTGCTACCTTTATTTTTTTTATTATTATTATTTTTTACATTTCTTTTTAAAGATTCCGCTTTTCTGAGGTGGGATCTATTCTTGCTGGTCTTGAGGAAGACAAAGTGTTTCAGGCTGAAGGAAGAAAAGCTGTCAATATAAGCCAGCTAGACTAATATTGCCTGTGCATCTGTTCCTCTCTGAGAAGAACTGTCAGCTGGGTAGCTTAAATACAGCTCAAGCTCCAGATTTATTAATCTTTGCTCCCAGACTTGCATAATAACTTTTGATTCATTCAGAATCATTTCTAAGGATCTCCTCTCAGACTTAGTGGGACCTAGAAACCAGGTCTATCCATTTTCTGGACAACTGCTCTCAACTCCCAACTTATGTAGAATGTAGACAGACTGTTTATGTCCCTGCTGTTAAAAGAAAGTGCCAGAGAATACTTCTAGTCACAGGAAGTCATCTGTGTTTACTATAAAATTGTTGGAATGGTCATGAGCACTGCTACAAAGAACCTGCTAACTGTGCCCAACTGAACAATTTTAAAATATAGGAATTTAAAGAATTTTAAATATGGAAATTTCCATTAAAAATTGAAATTAAAAAAAAAAAAGTAAAAAAAGAATATAACAATGCTTTTTTGACTGTTATTCTTGTTATGTATGTTATTTTCCTTTAAAAGAGAGTGTCTGGGACAGGAGAAAACACCTAGAGAAATTATTTCTTCCTTGGCAAACAAGTAGGCATGTCCCAGGAGAGGTGTTCCGGAGCCTGGAGGATGGCAACCACACAAAATACAATGACTAGAAAGTGTGAAGAGGGCTCAATAACACTAGAGAGTCTGGAGTTGTAGCAGAGCACAGAGGCTCTGAGAAGGCAGAGGCATGGAGAATAACAGGAAAAAGTAACAGTCTAACTATCATGGGGATGGAAAGACCAGGTAATGAAGGACCGAAGTTTTCTCTTGGCAGAGTTTTCCGCAAGCTAGTAACAGTGGAGTATTCTGAAACCTGACCTACCTTGCAGGGACAATAAGCAGAGAAAATTATAAATAATTCAGATATATTTTTTCTGATCAAGTCTCTTCAAGCTTTCTCTGTTTAAAAATGTTATATATTTTTAACATGTATGCTTAAAAAATCTGCTTTGTTGTTGTTGTTGTTTTTGTTTGGTTTTGTTTTTTGTTTAAATGCTTTTTGGTCTTTTTTGAGAAACTATAAAAGAGTTAGCTCAAAACCCTGGTTCATTCAGGGCCTTTTTATTTATTTATTTACAGTTGGGCATAAAGTACGGGTTGGAAGGAATCCAAGAAAGCCATCTAATTGACCCCCCTATCCAGAGCTAAGATCATCTTTACCTAAGCCATTTCTGAAAGATATTTTTTTTAATTACTGTTAAAAAGTGTTATCAATGCTGATGTCACTGCCTTCCCAAAGTTGTAAATTCTTGTTGTGGTTTAGTCCTGGCAGGCAGCTAAGTACCACACAACTGCTCTCTCACTCTCCCCATGTGGTATGAGGGAGAGAATCAGAAAGGTAAAAGTTCAAGAACTCATGGGTTGAGATAAAGACAGTTTACTAGGTAAAGCAAAAGCTGTGCGTGCAAGCAAAGCAAAACAGTGAATTCATTTGCTACTTCCCATCGGCAGGCAGGTGTTCAGCCACTTCCAGGAAAGCAGGGCTCATCACGCGTTAACAATCTCTTGGGAAGACAAACACCATCAGCCTGAACCCCCTACCTCCTTCTTCACTCCAGCTGTTATTGCTGAGTATGATGCCATATGGTATGTTACATCCCTTTGGTCAGCCTGGGTCAGCTGTCCTGGCTGTGTCCCCTCCCAGCTTCTTGTGCACCCCCAGCCTCCTCGCTGGCAGGGCAGCACAAGAAGCTGAACAGTCCTTGGCTCTGCGTAAGCACTGCTCTGCAACAACTAAAAATGTTGGTGTGTTATCACCACTGTTTTCATCAAAAATTCAAACACAATATTGTGTGAGCCTCTACAAAGAAAATTAACTCTGTCCCAGCCAAAACCATGACAATTCTTAACTACCTTTATCATTAAAATATTTTTCATATAATTTAAGTCTCTTTCAGTGCATTTTAACCCTGTTATTTCTCAGTCTGTTCACAGAAGACATAAAATATACGTTTTTTCTTTTCACTTTACCCGTGTCTTTTTATTTTTTTGCTGTTGTTTGAAGGTATATATTTTTTTTCATATTAACCTTCCCTTTTCTGTTAGGCACACCTTGTTTTTTTTTCTTCAGAAGTCGTGTTTACTAGATTTTTATGATCATTGCTGTCATTCCTTTCTAAAGTCTTTCCAGTTTTTCCACAAGCAAAAAAAATGAACATAATATTCTAGCAAAAAGTTATAAATGACATTCCTCTTTTCATACACGCACACATACATACACATATACATCAGTGCTCACCTATAGAAATTCTCCCTGCTTTAGTAAGCAGTAGGAAATTAAGAGCTTTTTTTCTTTAAAAAAAAAAAAAATATTACTATCAATTGATCAAATTATTCCAGAAGTTGAACTTTTAACACAACAATAAATATTTAACACTCATAATAAATTTGAGAGAATGGACAGGGTTAAATACACAAAATGAGTCCAGTATCAGTTAGAGAAGCATTACCACATGTACATTAGCACAATACTTAATTTTAAATATGAAAGTTGTAGTAAATATTTTCTCTATGCTGAAATTAAAAGAATAATCTGAAGATGTCATCAGTAAGAGATCTTAGAGATACAATAAAATAATACTTTCGTACTAAAGACTCTTCTTTCAAATGCTCATTATACCGTCACAGTTCTATTAGATAACACCAGTTTATATTACAGCAAAACCAGGAAATTTGTCAAGTCCAAACTTGCCAACTTCTTTGCCAACATATTTCTAAGCATACACTGAAGGAAGATAATTTCAAAAAGTTGATGTAAAAATGCTATAGGAAAGTTAACAATATCAAAATAAAGAAGAAATAATTTTTCTGAAGGTAAAATGCTATATTCTTCAACGTAATTTTAACTCCTCTAATCCTTTACAATCTATTTACAGACTTGATAAAGCTAAACCAATGACTCATCAAGTGCAATACCAAATTCAATGCTGCATTATGTTGATCAATATTATAATTTATTTAATGCAATCAAACTTCTTTTGTGATTCTTGTCTGTTCCACAATGTTCCTTTAAGTTGACTTGATATTCATTTAATTATTGCAGGGAGATAGACATTTGAATTAAATTAAATCCAAATACTTTGACACATGGTGGGCATTTAGCAGCTGTTAATGTGAAACGCTAAATTGAACTGAATCTAAACAAGTTTTAGAAACATTCCCCAAATGAAATTGCTCTCCCTAATGTTTCTGCTGTTATTTTTACTTTTCCTGTCCTGAAAGAAGATTTCAAGGGAAAAATGTCCAAAGTAGATAGTATTCAATTCTTTATATCTATGACACATTATTATTAATCATAGTTATTCTTCTGTAGGATCACTTTTCATGATTGGGTTAGTCACATTTCAGAACAAATGCACTATATTGTGCCATAATAGCTAACTTTAAGAAACCTAAATGAATTCCTAAATTCATATCAGATTTCATTTGAAGTGTTAAGCATGCTTATGTTCTGTCTACAAGTAAAGAAATGAACCAAACCTGTTTATTTGACAAGTTAATCACAGGTAGACCTGTTTTCTCATATTTGCTGTTTAAAACATTTGCTATTTATAACATCTCTGTAGCATGAGTAGCTTTTTCTCTATTAAAAATTCTCACAGTATTATTGTGAGTCTGAGAGGTGGGTTTTTGTTGTTGTTTTCACTAAGTTTCTACAGCAAGGCTCAACAGAAAGTGTGACAAATGAGTCTTAATAAAAAGATCTTCTGTCTGCATTATTGCAAAGAACAGCAAGAAATCAGGACCCAGTTGAGTAGTGATAACTCAGAACCTAAAAGTCAAAGAGAAGAAAAAAAAAAACATTTTTAAAATTATTTTAAGAGAATCTTTTGACTTTGAGAGGTAATGTATTACTTTTGCTTGCTTAGAATTGAAGCGATTCAATTATGAAATATCTGAATGCAAGGAGAAACAATGTTCCACAGCAGGCATTTTTTTGTCAGCATGTAGATCCCTTAACTCCTAGTGCTTCACCTACTATGTGGATGAGCAAGATCAAGAGGAAAGATATAGTTTATTTCAGTTTCTAAGATGATATGACTTATGAAATAGAAAGTGAAAGGGGGAATAAACTAAATAAAAGAGAAAGCTCATTTCTAATAATGTCTTGGAACAGTTTTTAATAATTTAAAGTAGCATTTCTCTTCTTCAGACTGTTTATATGATAAAAAGTTGAAGTACCATTCTACTTATGAAGGTTAGAGTTACCTCAGTTTTTTTAACTAGATAGCCACCATAGTTATTCAGTAACTAGTTAACTATTCCTAGTATTGTCATTAAAGTGTTGTGCTGTTTTTCCTCATTTCACTGTATGATTTTCAATATTTACAGGAGAAGCATGAAGTACAGCTGATTTTTCTTTTCATAGGTGGTGAAGCTTATTCCACTGATGTTAGTACTTTGATTTTCATCTAGTATTATATATCTCATGGGGGAGAGAGAAACAAAACCGAAAAGCTTATATGACATATACATATATCATATTTTCTAAGTGAGCATTGATAAATCTGTATGCTCTCTATCTGACAAAATAACACTTTATTTAGATACTGAAATGATTTAAAAAAAAAAAAAAAGGAGATATGCAATTTTCTATGGCTCCTGTATGCCTGTCAATATGGCTTTGACTGAAGGAAACCTATAGAGACTTCAGAATGTCTCAGATCAACTTAGCACTGAGAATGGGAGCACAATTCTGATATCCTGGTTTCCCTTTCTATTTCTGAACCATAGTCTCAAAACTAGTTTAGCTGCTTATCAACTGTCATTTTGCCTTAATTATCATCTGTTTATTGTGAAAATTTATCTTGAACAACTTAATCACAAATAAATTGTTAAAGGTGTGCTATCTGACTTAGTCTTATCACTTCAGAAAAACATTGGAAACATAAAATTGTTCTCTTCAATAGTTTCTCAGTAGTCAAGGTCAACAGTTAAATGTATATTTGAAAGAAATTTGGATGTCTGTGTCAGTTGGTGATTTTATCTCCCTATGAGATGGCAATGATTTTTCCCCTTTAATTTAAAGATATGCTGCTAAAAGTCTGTCAAGAAAAAATTTAAAGAGTACCCTGTAGTGCTTTCTAAAATTTTATTGCTGCAATTAAGAAAACATAAAGCTTTCACAAAGTGTTGACTACGTCCATGTAAAATGAGCAGGAAACAGTTCATTTCTACATTACCTGTAATGGACAGACAATAGGAAAGATTTGATTATTCTTTTCTTCTCATCAACAAAATCATGCAAGAGGTGTGCAATTTATCTTCTTATTTTAAAAAGAAGAAGAAGAAGAAAAAAAACAATTATTAAGCCAAGCTAAACTTTATGGTATGCTAAAGCTAACACTAATGAGATAACTTTTAATTCCAATATCAATATTCATTGAAGTTTTATATGGTCTACCAAAAGGCTAATCATACTAGACTATAGTATGTTTTTTCTATTTTTTTCCCTTCTTATCTGAGCATCATAAGAAACATTTTAGTGTTCTTTCAGTCAAGAAAATGTAAGCATTAGAGTAAAGAAATACACTGAAAACATTGTTGACAGAATGATTAAGAAATGTCCTAACCTAACAGGCAGTGAAGATAGAACACAGGACCCATCAGGATTGTTTCCCACCCCTCATCTAACCCTCAATTCTGGCTCTTTTGATTCAGGTGTCCTTGTCACAGAGGTCAGTTTAATTCTATCACATCCAAATATTCTAGGTAAAGTATGTTGCACATGTGCAGACTGCAGGCTCATTTGTCACATTATTGCTTGCTGTCACTTTTGAAGGCAGGTGTCCATTTGAAGAATGTGCAGTGGCTGGAGGGTCAGAGGATTTGCATAAGACTTGGAAAGAACCTCTTCAGTCACAAGGTATGGGATGCTGCTCCTGGCCATATACACAGAAAGCACAAAGGGTCTAGCTCTCGGAAACAGATGCCATGCTTGTACCTAGCTCATGTTGTTTTGTTTTGTTTTGTTTTGTTTTGTTTTCCAAATAATAACAGCTTAGCAATACATTAAATGAATATAAAAATTTGATTTATGATTCCATTGGTTAGCTTTTCTTTACTAGAGTAACCATCATCTGTTGACAAGTACTATTTCATTTTTGGATGACTCAGATAACTATTCTGAAGGTATTTAGGTTTCTTATGGTTAATTAAGTAATTCTCCCTTCAGAACTGTAAAGAGGTGGTTCAAAGTAAATAGTTCATTTGAGTTATTTCAGTTGGAAGGGACCTTCAGAGATCGTCAAGTCTAACTGCCTGACCTCTTCAGGGCTAACCAAAAATTAAAGCATAATATTGCGGGCATTATCCAAATGCTTCTTGACTGTCATGGGGCGTCAACCACCTTGCTAGGAAGCCTGTTCCACTGTTTGACCACCCTCATAGTAAAGAAATTTTTCCTAATATCCAGTCTGAACCTCCCCTGGTGCAGCTTTGTGTGCATTCCCTCATGTCCTATCATTTTCTACCAAGGAAAAGAGATCAGCACCTCTTTGTTCATTTCCCTCCTAAGGAGTGTAGAGAGCAATGAGGTCACCTCTTAGCCTTCTTTATTCCAGACTAGACAGATCAAGTGCCCTTAGCCTCTCCTCATAGGACATGCTTTACAGCCCTTTTACCAGCTTTGTTGGCCTCCTCTGAAAACTTTTGAATATCTTAATATCATTTTTATATTGTGGTGCCCAGAAATGTACACAGTATTTAAGGTGAGGCTACAGCACCGCTAGATATAGCAGGAGAATCACCTCTTTTGATCAGCCGGCTATGCTGTGTTTAATGCACCCCAAAATGCAGTTTGCCCTCTTGGCTGCCAGGGCACATTACTGACTCACATTGAGCCTACTGACTAACAGCACCCCCAGATCCCTTTCTGCAGAGCTGCTTTCTAGCCACTCGTCTCCTAATTTGTACCTGTGTCTGGCATTAACATTGATTTAATTACATTTAAGCTCCTACATGATTAAACCAAAGACATGTAAGTGTATACAACAAGATAGAAGGTAGTTACGGCATATTCAATTAGATATTTAGATGTTTTTGCATTTAACCTGGAGAGATTTTTTTTTTTTAAACTATATATATAGGAGGACAATTATCTTTACATTAGCAAAGTTCCTGTGAAATGAAGATTCTTATGCTTCAAAACTGGCACATCTCACTGAGCTTCTGTGATTAAGGTGTACAAAGATATTCCATAATTTCTGTATATTTGTAGTAATGCACAAACACTTATCAGTCTTTCTGCAGCTGAAAAGTATATATGTACTTTTCAGTACAAAGATATACTCTATGTATGTCCAAAGATATACTCTCTATGTACTATATGCATGTATATATATATATGTACAAAGATATATCTGTGCAAAGATATACTTTATATATGTCCAAGTAAATATAATGCTAACTTCACACAACAACTTTTTCATTCACGTCAGTGGTGAAAAACATAGAATTGTAGAATGGCTTGTGTTGGAACATAAAATCATAGTCATGTGCCCATTTTGTAAGAAAGAAAATCGTAGAATCATAGAATGGTTTGGGTTGGAAGGGACCTTTAAAGATCATCTAGTTCCTGTAAATTGAGTGTCTCCATTTCATTACTGGTCGCAAAATTTAGCATTTTGTTGGCAGCATAAAACTTAAAAGGCTAAAAGCTACCTCCTTCTCATTGTTATCAATAAAAAACTACCCAGAAAAAAATAATACTCTGTTTAAAGACCTTCCGAGGTAGGGAAATATTATTTCCTTTTAATAGATGTTTAACTCATGAATAGAAAATATTTAATTGACTGTGACAGATCTTAAACTAGATTTCTTGAATTGAAGAATAATTCTTCATTTTTTCGTCAAAATTCTTACAGCATAATATTCTTAGATCATAGCGGTGATATGAGCAAAGTAGTCTCAACTCAGGGAGTTGTCTTAATTGAATTTACTACCAAGTAACACCAACTTCTGATGATCCAGGTATTAAGAAAAAAGCCCATAACAACAACAACAACCACAACAACAAACACAACAACCAAACAAAAACAAACCAGCGCTTAAGTAGATAGCATTCCTTCCTCAGGCTCAACATAAGCCACACACCTCTCCTCCCTGCTTCCTAGTTTCATCTTCCCTGCTTTTTGCTGCAAGTTACAATTAGTTTGTCCTACTCCCCCAGTGTTCTCCTTCCACACATCTTCCCCTCGTTCTTAAGTATGTGTGAGCTGGAGCATCAAAAGCTCACTTGCCCCAGCTGCAGTTTTGGGGAGCAATGGGCTTTTCCTCTCCCCGTGTTCCTGGAGCCACCTGGACCTGGCTGTGGGCGGCCCAGGGCAACTCAGGTCCACCTTCATGCATGTCATTCTGAAGCCCCCAGCAACCCAAGCCTACCAGTTACACCCAGTACAAGGGTATAGATTTTTTTTTTTTCCTGAGCTCATTAGCCTGTTTTCTCATAGACCTAATGTATGTACCCAATGTACCTGTCGCATGTGCCTAATGAGTATGTACTCATGAATGCACAGAAGAGAAGCATGCAACATCTAGGTGCGGCCTACATGTGAATGACTTAATCCATGACCTCACTGAATGGTGAATCTCAGTACAGCAGGGTAGAGAACCTTTGCTAAACCATATTTCTGAAATAATGTACCTCAGCTGCAAGACTTAAAGAATCCAATGTAGGTACAAGGTGGGTTTTTTGTTGGTGGTGGTGGTGGTTGGTTGGTTGGTTTTTTGTGTTTGGTTGGTTGGTTGGTTGTTTTTTTTTTTGTTGTTTTTGTTTTTGTTTTTGTTTTAATTTGAATCATAGGGTAGGTTTTTGTATGTTTTTGTTGTTGGTTCCATTCGCTTCATTGTGATCCTTGGGCTCTATTGCTTTATTCTGTTTCACATATCTGTTGGCCCATGGACGTCTATCAACATGCAAAATTTCAGGTACATGCATAGTGGACACTGCAAACCTTATGCACTCCACAACCTGGTAGAGAAGTAAAGAAGAATGTTTTGTAGTCCACTTGAAAATAAATTCCCAGAATACTGCAGATCAGGAACCACTCTCAAATTACATTTGCAATATTCTGTTCTCTGATCTGTTCAGTAAAATCTTCAGCTCCCCTTGCTGCTCAGAGGTGTTGGAGCAGTCCAAATGCCTGTGTTATGGGTTATGTAGTAATCTGAAATCTGAATACTTGAAAGATGGCTGCTTAGTATCCAAGACTAATGTTGGCCACTTCTGTCTGAAAAGGGACGACTCTCAGGTTGTTTATATAAAATAAATCTATATATAAGGATGATTTCTCAATGTAATCTTCACCTCACGTAGAGGAGGGTCACGATATGCAATCAATTTCCTCAGTTTTCTGAGTGCATTCGCTGCTCAATCTTTCTGCCTCTCATTTTCTCAGTCTAAATGTAAAATATAGCACATATGCCTGCCTCACAGCCTTTATAATGAAACTCTCTTTTTCTGGTATAAAACTTGAATAATATATATATATATATATTTTTATTTATTATTATTTTTTTTATTTTTTTTGCGAAACTCAGAGTAGAGGAAGGACTACAGTGATGCACTTACAGGATAGTAGGTTCTCCTGAGATTTTCACCTAAAAATTGAAATATTGGACAGTATTGTTCCTGAGCTATTGGATCTGTTAAAAGAGGTATTTAGTTTCTGTTCCTCTTGGTATGTTTCACATATCAGGCTGGTAAATAGAATTCTCTTCACAAAGCCCCAAGAGTACAGAACATATTTCATCAGCGGGAAGAAAACCCCCAAACACTATAAAGTAAACATAACTTCATGAAACCAAAAAGTAGTCCAAATGGTGCATGGTGCTAAACTGCATTCTGTTTGACTGCTGTTGATTTATAATCTCTGAAGCAGTGATTTCAGAGCACTATAAATTATCTTTTCCCAATTTAATGATCACATACAGTACAATAGAATAATTTTAAACAGGAATGACACTAAATTCTATATTAGGTAGTTCTGCTTCATTATGGCTGTTTCTTTAAAAGTACAGTGGAGGTGGTTTATATTAAAATGGCCTGGTTTGATTCAAAGGATAAATGACTACAAAGTTAGGAAAGAAATGTGTATATTACACAAACAAATATCAAATGCATAAGATGCATTCGGTTCACCTAATCTTGACTAATTCTGCATATTAGTAAACTCAATGAGTATTTAAGCTAAATATTAATAATACCTTTCTGTTCGACGTAAATGTAAAGTTAAAATATTAATATGATCAATAAGAGAACGAAGATTTTGTGTGAGAGTATTCTAGACAGTAGATGCAAAATATTGCGTATAAGACTTTATACAGAGACAGATAACTCAGAGCATTGTTACAAGGTCTTATATGTTTTCTGGTAGTTCAACTGGGACTCCTTAGAATGGAGGAGGAAGGCACAGCTGAATCCTTGGGAGTCACTACTGGGAGCGGGGGGAAGATCCACTGGTAATGTATTAATAGTTTTGGTTTTAGGTTACTCCAGTTCAGATATTTGTGATGCAGAAAATCACAATAATTCCACTGTCCTATGTGAGTTCATGGGTTTCCCTTTGGGGCACCCTTTAGATAAACTATATGTCAAGTTAGACAAAATTGTTTGAGTACTTCTACAATTGCTTGCCTATTAAAGCCATGAGTGACCAAACTTTCAGTTTAAAATCTTGGGGTAAAATCTTTTCAGCAACCATTTCTTCATTGAGCCAAGAGGATTGTCTTTCTGCGCATTGCCCATAGCTATACTGGTTGCCAGGCTAGCAACGTATAGACACAATCTACATTTACATCAGAAGTTCTATCCAATACAGTAAATTTTTGTCACATTAAAATGATACATATTTTTCCACATAAAACATCCCTGATTAAAAATTAAGTCCTTTTCAATTACAGCCATAGATTGTAGCAGTAAAATGTAACATGAAAGAAAATGCAATTAAAACTGTAGTGAACATTTACGTAAATCAAAATCGGTAGTGAAGCAAATATAATGAGCTAGTCAAACCGTGACTAAATCAGATTTGTTAATGTTCTTGTAGACATATATTTGCACAGAAACCAGGTGAGAAAGTGTTGTTTTTTTTTCTTTGACCACATAGTGGGATCACTTCTCACTTACCGTGGTCAACCCGAGTTATGTGAACGTAAATCTTACTTGTGCCGCTTCAGTCTCTTAGAAATAAAGCCTGATAGCCTTTATACCTACATGACCTTAGTAGGAGAGTCACTCAATCATCAAATCAATTATCTATAGCTTGGGACAAAGATAATTTGTATTTAAAATCTAAGGAATTAACCACAAAACCACTCTTGAGACATTAACACCTACCTTAATTTGTATCTCTCACATGTTGTGATGCATAGGAAAATGTCAGAGCTGTCACAAGAAATTTAGTCTTTGAACAAATCACAGAATCACACAGA
>VXAA01005853.1:29090-45380 GCA_013399115.1 Anseranas semipalmata | reverse complement strand
CACCAATTCCGCAAGGATCCGAAAGCCGCAGGGATCCCGGTCCTGCTGCCCCGCGAGGAGGTGGTCGGCTCCCCCCACCTTCCTCCAAGGTGCAGCGGAAAACCGAACAAGGGATGGGGCTCCAAGGGTTGCGGTGAGCATCAGGAAGGGCCGGGGGCCAGCGATGACCCCCTCAAAGCACGGCAAGGGAAGACCCCTTTTCATCCCCCGTGCATCATTTTGTCAACAAAAAGCGTCCCCCCCCTTAGTTCAATTCAGGTAGCAGGAAGGAAATGGTTAGAAAACCCACGAGCAAGACGCACGCTGGCGAGCACAACCGGCCCGTGCTGATTTAAGGAGGGGCAGCCGAGCTCACGGCAGCCTCCCCGGCCTCCGGGAGCACGCGCCCGTGCCCTGCAGCAGCCCCAGACAACAGCAGCAGCATTTGGGGAGGAACAGGGCCGAGCTGGGCAGCTTATTGCATCTTAACCACTGGTAACGCCCCGATGGATGGACCCCTAAAATCTCACCGAGATTGGGCTCTCTGGGGCCAGATACACCTGCGAGAGCAAGATCTGGAGCAAGCATCTTTTTTTTTTTTGATAGCAAGATTCTCCAGAGCTGCCAAATTAAGGAGGGGCTTACTATTGCTCCAGATAACCGGGACCGGTCTTCTGGAAGGTAGGATGAGGGTGCTGGAGCCTGATCCGCTGAACCCCGCTGCTCTGCAACGCCAGGGGAATGTGGTGGTCCCTGGCAGGACCCCGAGCGGCACGGCTGCACTGACCTCTGCTGGTAGCCACCCACCCCAGGCTCGAAAAAAGGCCTCGGGGTTCGCTTTGGGGAGAGAAGGCAAACAAAACGCAACGTAGCACCGTCGAAAGGTAAGTCAGTCACCTTGAAATAAAACCATCAGTGTATTTTCGTCGACACCGTGGGTGTTTGCTTGCCAGCTTGCACACAGAGCAGCACCAGTAGCACTTCTGCCAGAGAGCAAAAGGAAAATATTGATTTCCGAAGAACCCCCCAAAAACACTATGCTTGAAGACAATAGGTTTGCATTGGAGAACAGCAGCACTCCAGCTCCCGTCGTTGTGGGTTTTGCTCCCATCTGGTCCAGACCAGCTACCGGACTGCTCTCCCTTCACACCGATTTGTTACCTGCTTCCCCCCCCCCAGCTTCCACACGCCAAACAGCCTGTCCTCAAGGGAACCAGCAGCACCTCGCAGCCCGCTCTCAGTACAGAACGTGAGATAACCCCCCCGGTTCTGTAACCAAGGAAATAGGGCAGCATTTCCCCCCCTCCTGTCCTCCATCTCCTGCAGGAACAGCTGCCTGCTATGAAAATGCTCCCAACAGAAGGTGTTTCGGTCCGCGCTGGAACCGCAGCCGTGAGCCATCTTCTGCTCTCCTGAAGTCCCGACGTCTGCCCCGCTGCGCGCCCAGCCCTTCCCGGTAAGCGCTCGGAGGCGTTCGGGGCCGACCTTCCAGGGGCTCCAGCAACACGCGGACGGGCAGCGGCTCANGGCTCATCCTCTTGCTCCCCTCGGGCAGGGCGCAGGAAGCCACGAAGTTTCTCCTTTGATTGGAGCAGGAGCAGGGACTCGAGGCGGCCGAGGAGCATGCACGGGACGGAGCTGCAGCTGCATTTCGGCTCGCTCCAGCCCGCCGGACAACAGCGACGGCGCCGTGGGCGAGATTTGTTGTTCCCGTTCCAACGCAGGCACCGCGTTCACACCTGCAAGCACCGAAGACAAACGGAAACCCTCCGCTGCATCTATAACCCATTCACAAGCTCCCCAGAAACTCAGGCACCTGAATTTTTAATCGGCATCCAAGTTCCTCTCCCACAGGGACGCTGACTTGATAATACATCCAGCCCTACAGATCACAAATACATCTGCTGAGTAGGCGGTGTAAGACATGGGTGTTTAGTACTGCAAAGATGCAGAATCGATGGAAGATTTCGTGCATAGCCCAGCCTCAGCTCTCCAGCTGAGCTATGCCCTTTAGCTCTCAGCTCTCACATAACAGACTCACCCTTTCAGATTTTTTCCCAGTGTGTGGGCCAGGGATACAGGGGAAAAGCGTGATTTTGAGAATACAAAGCAGAGAGCCAGGCTCTGAGTTGCCACACCCTTTTTTATACAGTAATTTGATGCAGTGAGGGGAAAAAAAAAAAAAAAAAGAGAGAGAGATGCTGACAGGCATCAGCTCCCACCCAGCAAGTCAGAGATTCCCCTAACTCACAGGGCTTCTGTTCTCCCTATGTTTAATGGAACTGCGCGCAAAAATTCATTAAAAAATAGATGGTACTATAGCCATGCTGGTGCTGAACACCATCCAACTGGCCCGTCACAAACATAGCTAATATAGCTCATGCACGCACAACCCACAACAACCACGTTCCATGATTCCTACGTGCACACGTCAGCCCCAGCAGGGAGCCCGGGCACGCCAGGACTATCTTGCTGCTTGGTCGGCTAGGGCCTTTGGCTCCTATTTACTGGCATCTTTCCATCACCTTGGAAAGTGTTGAGAGGCCAATGTCATCCTGACTGCTTCACCTGTTAAGCGAATTTTGCCTCGACACAGAAAAAAAGAAATCTCAAAAAATGAAACTCTGGAATGACCTTCAGTCAACTCCCCCCAAATACTGTGAAAGGAGAAATGCGGTGACTGCACATCTGCTTGCCAAAGCTGCCCTAGGTTTTAGAAGAAAGAAAACCCACTTTCCAAAACTCTAGGATCTGAAATCCCTGGTAGCAAAAATTTATTTTCATGACTGAAGACAAGGAGAAATTTATAAATGTATTCTAGCAACCTACCAATAAAATAGTAAATATTCCATCCCTGTGATTTATATGATCACCTGGGAGCAGAACATCCAAAAAGGCTCTGCCATGTGCCACCACGACAACCAGGAGCATGAGACCACGTGCACATCACCTGTCCTTACTTCTTCCCAACCCCATACATGCCAGGAAGTCTCTTTTGAAGGTCCGCAGTGTATCCAGACATCATCCGAGTGACTAGTGTCCAACGTTAAAAGGAGAAACAATAAAGAAGATTGCGGTGGTAAGCAGCACACTCATTTCAAAGCCCACAAAGACATCCACATTGTTAGATTCTCCTAAAAAAAGTAGTTCCAATTCACTTTTTCTCCCCCCAAAGACCATGTGCGTTGGCCAGTGTTCAGCGCATGAGCAGGCTGTGCTTTGGTCCATCCACTCTCTCCAGCTTCTCAAAGTGTTTTCTGGCATTGCGGATGTTGATCAGTGTAGCTGCAGAAGCTGGGATGGAGAAGGGACAGGGGAGTGGAGAAAAAAAAGTTAGAAGGGATGCGAGAAACCAAGTCCTCGGACGTGCTGCCAGAGGACAGCGGTTACTTGAGTTCCTATCAGCAGAACTGAATCAAAACCCCTGCGTGGTTTGGGTTCATGTTGCCACACTAAACTCTGTACAATGACCATAGGATGAAAGAAGGCGTAAAGCCCTCTGTGCAGCAGAGGGACAGAAGCGTTCTAGAGCTTTTACTCGTGCTGACTAGCACTAGCTTTCACTTAGATTTAGAGAAGTGACACAGCATGAAGCCAGTGCTCTTCCGTAAGGGGAACAGTGCTCGAGGAGTACCAGCATCCCCATCAGCAAGCTCTCGAGTCAAGCCTACTGCTGTACAGCCCCAGCTGTACAAAACGTAATGCTGGAGGGTGCGGGTTGCTTGCTGATCCCAGAGACACACAGAAGAAGAATCAGAACAAACTACGATCATGCAGTTTGTTCACAGGG
Organism: Anseranas semipalmata; assembly: GCA_013399115.1. Taxonomy (NCBI): domain Eukaryota; kingdom Metazoa; phylum Chordata; class Aves; order Anseriformes; family Anseranatidae; genus Anseranas; species Anseranas semipalmata. The sequence continues at coordinate 41,611 of VXAA01005853.1, read as the reverse complement.
ACGGTTACAGAAGTCACATCAGCTTCCCATTTGCTGCTCAAGCACAGTAATATCACAGCTTAATAGTTCACTCAGGGTTCGTGCAGGTTTTCCCTAATCCTGTAAACCGTTCAAAAGGAGGAGGACAGGAAGATTAACAACTGCAGGCCACACAGCTGTCCGGGACAGTGTGCCTTAAGCACCTCAAATTTCACCAGAAGCAGTTTCAATGACAGTTATAAAAACAGTTCAATATTCCAACTGAGCCTCTGGCACTGCTGGCTGCAATTTCTTAAGATAAATAGATGCTACTACAGTTAGAGCCCTTGTCCACCAAGACAGTTGAGGCAAGAAGAGCAAAACCTCATATATAATCCACCTCTGTTTCCTTTCCAAAAAAATCACTGTGGCTGCCAGATCAGAACAACCCAAAATAGGTTATTAGACGTGACCTATTAAATCAGGTCACATCTGTTATAGTGGTTCCCCACCGTTGCTACAATCCTCTGCTGGACAGCAACAAACAGCTCAGCCATCAAAGGCACGTATCTCTCCTTCTGCAAGGTAAGTCACTTTTGAACCACCTTCCCCTCCCTCTGCTCAGACAGGGCAAGCCAGCAGGACAGCAGATCCCTCTGTATCTTTGAATTACAATCATTTTTATTGCTTTGTCTGGCGTTTGCCATGTTCCAACAGAAATGCATTCTCAGCCAGACTCATCCAGCTTTTTGTCCCTGTGAATAAAAACAGGCCAGAGGCTCATCTCTGCTTCAACTTACGTATTGAAGGGTCTGACATCACCACCATCACATATGTATTTGATGTGAAGATGTCAATAAAAGCAGCAAAGTTAGAGTTCCTGACTTCCATGCTCTGGAAAGAAGCCGCCAGCTTACTAAAGAGGGGAAAAAAAAAAAAAAAAAAAGAGAGAAAATGTGTTGTTACTGTAATGGTGCTTACTGTAACAATCACCAATGTCCATGTTCATTGTTGGTAACAAAGAAGCGCTGCTTGCCAAATGGGGACTTGACCACCAGGTGAGGCAACAATTTATTTTTTAAAAAGAAAAAGTTCCAGCTTTAGGCTTAATTGATCCAATGAGAACAATATATAGCCATTTAAGGATTGAATGATGAAGGTTTGTAACTCAAGACATACAACCCCATTGCCTGTTTGAGGCCGTTATACCCAAGCGGGCAACATCCCTTGTCCCACGGATGTAATGGCTCAGTCATTCAGAAGGACAGTTTTACACCCTCTGTAAGCAAGCATCAAGTTGAAATATCTGGAGACAGCCCTGTAAAGCATGCTGCCACCTCTCCGTCCTGTTCTGGCTCTAAACACTTCCAGATGTTGCTGACAGACTGTGGAACCTGAATGCGGTTCAAAAGACAAGCTACTCTGAAGTAAGCTTTCTATCGATGTTTTGAACTTCAAAATAAATAGTGCTTACAAGCCTCTTCCTCCCAGCCCAGCATGCTGGTACACGGTCTGAAGCAAAGCCCTTCACCTGAATTCGCACAGCACCATTAACTGGCACTGGTTTATCAGTTCAGTCCTGGAAGTTCCCTACCTTGCCCAGGAAAAAAAGGCCTGGAAGAAAATGACTGTTTCAAAACAAGCCTCTTTCAACAATAGCCAAAGGAGGAAGTTAAGAAAGATAACAAGAAACTTGGGCATTTTTAAACATTGTGCTTTCTAGCCAACAATTTAACTAAGTCATCTCCTCAGCCTGCTGAGGGGGTATAAAACCAATATTCATTTGTAGAGCTTTCTGGCTTCAGCACGATACTGAAATACCTGCTCAGGTATCTTTCCCACCTAACCGCTAAGCCAGCTCACCTGCAACTTAGTTTGAATTGTTTAATAATGTTGCTGATCTTCTCAAATCTGTGGATATCCCGCTGTTCTTTGCATTGATAGTGAGAAATGACCTGGAAGGCAGAAAAAGCGTAGAGTTAGTAATTTATTTCAGCACAGTTTTCTCATGATCAACAGCAATTACAGGAAATAGGTGGTGACCAGCACAGGGATTCCCTTTGCCTTTGGAAACTATTTGCAACAATACTCGTGGTGCTTTCATGGTAAAGCAGGATTCAGTCGTGCAATCACCAGAGGGCCTTTCACGAGTGCAGATGCAAGTGTGTAAGACAGCTCAGAGGCACTCCTGTCCATGTGGGGTCTGAATACTCCAGCAGCCATTTTAATCTTGACTCACAGAACAAGAAAGTGCAAGGCGGGGTGAGGAAATGCAAGACCATCACCTCACATCAGGCAAACAGACACTTGACAGATGCCAGAGTAGTTTTACCTAAGTCTGTCACGCCGCAGATTCTCAAGGACCGAGCCTGAGAAGCGCGCTGCTCTGCAACACGTAGGATGCACAGCGCCACTCTCAAAGCCAAAGCAAGCTGTTCCTCTCTGGCTAAGAAAAGTGGAACAAAGGCGGCTGGTTTCCTAGGGACTTCTCCCTCCATCAATTAACTGAGTCAGACCAAGACTGTGCTAAGTTGCCTGCATTCAGATCCGCTCCCCCCCTTCTCCTCCCACGCAGCAATCTAGCAGCGAGGTGCAGACCTCGGCGCTTGGCTGCAGAGATTGAAAGATCGAAAGTTTTCAGGAATCCTCACACGATGATCCACGCCTACCTCTCCCCGACCAGCCAAACTAGCCAAGGGGCTGAGAAGGGTATTTACCGCATAAGTGGGATCACACATTCAAACAGTTGCATCGTCTTCATTCCCACAGAAAACCAAAAAGGAGCATTATTCTAGTAACATTATGCTGTGTGCTTTAAGCTCATAAGAATCAAGAAACCAAGTGCTACTGAAAGCATTACATACCCTTGCACAAAGATGTTAAACTCATACTTTTCTACCTGTGGAGCCACATTTAACAGGCTTGCAGGAATTGTGTTTTTTTGTTGTTGTTGTTACCATCCTCAAGCACCTTAAAAAAAATCATCCTCTTTTTCCTACTTTTAAACCTGCCCAACTATTCCTACAGGTACAAGATTAACCATATTCAAGAACTACATTCATACCAAAGCCTTCACTATATGCAAGTTCTTTCCTCAACTCCCCAGGTTTTCCTGTTACTGCGTTTTGAATACAATTTCAGAATAAGATTTCACTTCAGGAGAAAGGAGTCCCTGGGGAAGTTTAAATGTATGAAAACAGTGAGAAGGAGAAAGTCTTTCAAAGTCGTCATTACACTGAAAATCAGTACAGAATTTTTGTAGCAAAGAATTATTTTTCGGTAAAAAATGCAGTTTTTGAATGCATGTAAACACTGTCACATACCACAATGGTGGGACTACAAAAGTTCAAAAAGCAAAACTTTCCAGAAATGGCAGGTGTCTACTTCCAACGGTTTAAGTGAGAAAAGCAACAGCACCATCACTTCAAAATCAGGCGTTTGTTTGTCAAGGAAAGTACTCAAAATTGAAAATGATTTCTTCAGGTCAGCAAGAGTGTTGAAACACAGCCCGAAGAAACCAATCTAGAAACTAAGAGTATGGAAGGATGGTTGTTTTAACCAACACATTTTACCACAGCAATCCAATTGCTTGTGATCCTATCCATACTCAAGGTTTGTAGAGCATCAGGCACTTGACAAAAAAATGAATCACGAGCAATTAAGCCAGTCCAGGAGGAACTGAAAAGGCTTTTTTCAAGCTAACAAAGGCTCTTGCCCTGTGCAGGAAGGAATTCTCAAAAAAGTCCCATGGCTGGCAACAGAACAGGGATATGAAACCCTCTCACAGCCTGGAAGAAGGAAATATTAATCAAGCCCTCAGCTCAACAGCTAGACGTGGAAATTTTGGGAAGGTCACATGAGTCATGGTGTCATGTCAGCTACTTTCAATATCACACAGCCTGGATCAAAGCATTCTGCCATCTGGTGCTGGCACCTCTCTTTGGGCAACCGCCACAACAGCACTTTCCATCCAGGGAACTCCGTCCTAGGCTGGGCAGAGGAACACGAAGGGCAGAACAGCTGTATTCACCAGGAAAGTGGCTCTCTCAAACAGTAGCACTTCATCTGCCTCGATGATCTGAGCAAAGTTCCTCAGGTTCATTTCCAGCTGCTGGACATTGGGGATCAGCTGATAGACTATACTGGACCAAGCCTGTCAATGAAGAAAGACGAGAAGAGAGGCATTAACACACGTGCCTCAACCTCTTGTTACGCAGCGTGCTCAAAAACTATTTGCAGTTGTGTGTATTTAGCCTATCCAAGCCTGAGAAATTTCTCCCACCTCCATTGTCTGTATCTCTCTAATGCGGTGAAGGCCACCAGCAGCATCCCACATCTATTTTCCTGAGTGAACTCTTCACTAGGTCAAATTCTTCCCACGTCAGGCACAGAGACACTAGAATATTCAACAAACTTAAGCCATCCTCATTGTAAGCTGGCAATGTTTCCATCTATTACTCCCAGAGGTCTCCTATTTACCAACTACTTGGTATTTACCAGGTATTCCTACCACCCTGCTGCCAAGTGCAAAGTTGGGCCAAACCTGAGGGCACAAGCCCTGAAGAGCTCCAGCAGGGCTGTTTCTGGAGTAGCACAGGTTTGCTTCTTTATAAGCGGCTCAAACGGAGCAACAAGCATACCAGGCTAACCATGAGGGATGCACGCAGGAAGACAGGGTATGCCACTGCTGCGGAAGGCCAGTTTCTAGAGGCAGCTGGGTGCAGGCACTGTAAAGAGTGATGTCTGGCATACACTACAGTATCAGCCTCAGCCAAACCTCATCCTACACTGAAGGCAAGGGAATTTGCTATGCTTTTGGATGGATGTGCCAGGATGGTGAAGTCTGCCATCTGAAGTCCCACTGAAGTCAGGAGAAAGAGGTCCTCACCTTCAGACAAGCAACCTAACCATTATGCTACTGCCACTGCTTATTATAGCTTCAGCTGGCAATTTATAGTGTTCATTTGCTCTCAGTGTAGCCCAGGTAGCACTTACCACTCTCACACCTGAAAGACCTCGGACGTTGCAGTCAAGACTGACCAACAACAAAAATAGGAAAATGAAAAAAACAACCAGAACAAAACAAAACAAACTCACACACTCCTGGAAGCAAAGTAAATTCCCAGGATGGCAAATGCCTAAGTGCTTTAACTGTACTGTGGGGGAAAAAAAAAAAAAAAAAACAGGAAACAGTTCCATGCTGGCTAAACATGACTAAAAGGTGCAGAAGGCCTTTCTAAAGTGGCTAGGCAAAGTGTTTAAGCAGTATTAAAGTGACACCACGACTCCAATACATGGAGGGGTTTTACTTATTTTTAAATTAAAAATGCCAACCTAAAGAGGGCCAGTCAGTAATAAACCAGTAGCAACTAACTACTCACTTTCCTCATGCTCTTGTTTTCAAGTGGGGAGGAAAAAGGGCCGGATACAGAGAGGATGGTGTACAAACCTTGTACAGTGTTTCATCCCAGATGGAAGTTCTAAAACAAGCACATTCCAAGGGACGGGAAAGGCGCCTCAAATCTTCCTCACGCTCTTTAAAAATCTGGGAAGTAAAAAAGATTAGCAGTTGAGTGTAAATATTTTTCCCTTTTGTGTGGTTACTGTATTGCATTTCTAGCACCCATTTCAAACAAAACTCGAGAACACACAGCACTGAAGAAAAGAGAACAGCAGAGCGTGCTGGCTAGGACACTGTCAGAAACCCCTTCCACTGGGGTAGCAGGGACAAGCAGACGCTGGCTGTTTTGCAGTAGGAGACGCAAACCTGGAATAACTGTGGTGTTACGGAGTGGAAATGGAAGCGCATGTGCATGAGTTTTACAGAGGACCTGAAATCTGACAAGCCCCCTGGTCACATGCAAAAAGCTGTGTCATTGGGAACAGGGTAGAAGGAAAGCACTAGAAAATTTCATCAATATGAACTGCATTAACGAAGCAGCTGAGGCATGTATACAGCCTTCTCCCATCAAGTTCTGCCCTTGGAAGTTACAAATACAAAAAAAGGAGGGGGAAAACAAAGAGAAGACAGCCTTGCACCAGGCTCCTACAGAGGCAGCAAAAAAGCAGCAAGACAGCCAGCACGGTGCCCCTGCAAGGGAAGACACGATGACTACCTTCACCCCAGCTTACTGGTTTTAGGAGCATGACAGAACAGGCTCATCTTCAGGAAATGTTGCATAGGCCAACAGTGACCATTAGGGGCCTGAGATACCAAAGGTTTAAGTAAAATTTACAGGGAGAGTGATTTGGCCCAGTACAGAAGTATTTGCATGAATAGCAGATACCTTAAAACAGACCCTGATGGGTGTGCAGCAATATGCACTGGAAATATACCCAAAGTAAGGCCCCGCTTCTGCCTGTCTGCCCCTCACTTCAGGGTCTCGCTAGAACCCGCACAACTACATAAAACCAGCATTTGTTCACTAGTTCCGAAACAAAGCAGGACAAAACAGCATCAAGAAAATTTTAGACTTTCAGACTTGAGACAATTTTCAGACTTTAGACAATTTCAGCTTGTAGAGAAGACAGATGGAAGTGAGGAAAAGGTCCTCAAATCAACCCCACAACCAAGCTCTTTGAGCTATTTCTGCACTGAGCTGGAGGGCAGAACTAGGAAAGGAGAATCGCCGCTCTCAGAGAGCATGAGCGACTTGGAGCCAAACTGCTGCGTGGAAGAAGTCTGTCTCTGCAGGGAGGTCAGGCTGTGCTTGCAGCCACGGGACCTCGCAAGGCCTCCTCTGCTGCTGCCCAGGCACATGCTCCCCAGGAACCACCAGAAGGAAGTTTAATGCAGCTTCTTACAGCAGCCTAAAGGAGCCCCAAATTTGCTCCAGGTCAGGGAGCGGCCGAGCAGCCAGGGATGTACCTGTCAGGCAAAGGTGTCTAACCCACACAGAATTCTCCCTTTGGTATCAGGAGCTGGTTGCTTTCAGTCACAGCTGAAAAAGCAAGGTTGGCAGAAACCCAACATCCTCCAGTCTCCCTGCAACCTTTCAAAAGCTCTGAAGAGAGCAGAAAACACCAAACCTCTCCAATAGGATGATCCACAGCCTTTGCAGGATGCCTCTTGGAGCAGGGGAGCGTTAAACTAAGAGGTGATCTCTGGGCACAGGCCACATTGTACACCTTGTGACAGAAAGCAGAAGCATCAACTGATACAAACCGCTTTCTAGTTATCTGGGAAAGTTTCAACCCTCATTTTGTTACACTTTAGAACAGAGCTTATGGGGGATTGAAAGCAAGAGCTGAAAAGAAACCAACCGTCACTGTCATCACCACAATTCTCAAAGCCACCCAAATGGTTACAGGCAAGTTCAAGTTTGCTGGATTTGTTTCAGATCTACCTTCCTTCCCTGCCCTCCGCAGCCAAGGTCTGGTGAAAGCATTAGAACCAGTGCTACAAAGGAAAAGGCTTAGAGTAGTTGTTACTCAAAATCATCAGGTCTCTTCTCCACTGGATTAGATGCAAGAAGAGACAGCACCGACATACAATTTGGAAAAGGCAGAAGGGGCTTGGACAATTCTTAACACCTGAGAAACCCTTTGAGGAACAGTGCTGTATTTGTGATGGGGCTGTGATGTGTATTTGTGATGGGGCTGTATTTGTAGTATGACATAGCAATGCTTTAGCACAGGCAAAAGACGCTCTGTTTGAAAGCATTTCTATGGCAACTATCAGCTTCTCACCAAATCCCGCTGATCCTCCTGCACCAAGTCCATCTTGTGCACTAGACAAAATATCTTTGCATCAGGAGAGTTCTGAAGTATTGCCTCCAAGCATGACTGGTAGTAGTGCATGTCCTTCTCCAGTTCGCGGCTCTCTACATCAAAGACGTAGATGAGGACTTCTACGTTGCGGAAGATGTTGTCCCGCTGACTGGTGAAGTAGTTCTCCATAAAGGTGTCCTGTCTGAGAAGGAGCAGAGCAACAGAACAAGGAGACTCCTGTCAGAGCAACCAGGCTTGTTCAGCACCATCAGGAGAAGTACTGTGTGTAGAACACCTCCTGCTACAGATGCAAAGGTTTATGTTTTGAGCTACAGACCCCTTAACGGGAGTCTAGAAAAAGAGCCTGACAGACTGCTAGATTCCCCAGGACATACAGCTCCCTCAGCATCTCCAACTGAGGGAAACAGGATGCTCCCGAAGAGCATCTGCCTCCCAGTCTCTCATATGAAGCCGAAACTTCCTACATGACATAGCAGGCTGCTCAGGGCCAGCTTGGGCAGGGCACCATGCAAACGAAGCTATGTTGCTTCTGGACCCAAGCTGGCTTTTGGAGAGTTGCACATAAAAAAGCCACAACAGCAGTATAAATATCAGTACAGCCTGTTATTACAGGATTTAAATCTGTTTTAACTAACTTCTGCTGAAGACAGTGCAGACAAGGCACGAGGACATTAGATCTGATGAAGCTTAGCATAGTTTGACAGCTCTGCTGAGGCTCTGTCAATGGGAGTGTGTTCTTTAAAAAGCTGCTTCCAGGAACCACGGAACCACTACCAATTTTTAACATCACTTCTCAGTACACGCCTCGTTTGGATCAAGCTAGTGGTAAACAGTTCCGAAACCGGCACCACCTCCAACGTCACCATTTTCAAGAGAAAGTTCAGGTGAAGGGCTCAGGCTTTTTGCCAGCAGAAGAAAGCAGCCAGCAAGAAAAGGGTGGACCTACGCGCTGTGCCTTTCATGTAAAGATAACTTAGACTGCAGTAATGAGGCCAGCCTCTTTCCACCCACCTCCACACACCAACCTAAGATGTGGGATTCGCTCTTCCCAGAGCTGCCTCACCAGTTTCAGGGTGGCATGCATAAAGCCTGTTCCGTACACAAAAAGCATACTGGTGCCTTCGGGGCAGAAGGACCTCTGTTCTTGTTACGTCCTTGATCTTATTCACCAGAGCTAACCCCCAACAGTTTCGAAAGCAAAAAATAAAAAGTACCTACCCTCCACAGTCCCAGAGGTTTAATACCAGGTTTCCCAGAAATCTAACATGGGAGTGCTCCACATCAACTGGAAAGAGACAACAAGCAGGTTACTAACTGTACCACACACCCAGATCAGAGCTACCTCCTTGGGCAGCCGAAAAAGCCATTCTTTGAAATACAGCCCACGGTTTGTAAAATTCCATCCAGACAACGCTGATGTACGTAAATCTGTAGCTGAAGACGCTACAGATAAGCACGGCTCCCAGAGTCATTCAAGCCTTCCTGCTCACTACCCGGGGTACTACTCTCCTGAGAAGCACAACAGGTGGCTCCCTGTCAGGAACACGTTCTCTGATCTTTGTGATATTTTAAGAATGACACTAGTTCCAGCACGTTCTGCGAGGACTTAAATAAGCCTTAAAAAACAAAAGTCAATAGCACAAACAATGTAAACTTTATGAAAAGACCAAATCTACAGCAACGAGGAAACACACGCCAGTCTGTGACATTAAATCCTCACAGGTGCTTCCCAGCAGAGCATTAGATCCCAGCAACTCAAGCCACTGTTTCAGAGGAATCATTTAGTGCTTTTTCACATTTGGCTTTGGCAAAAAAAGAGGCAGAAGACACTAATTCAGACTAGTGCATCAACCTGCCAAAACCACAGGTGCATAGTAAGATCACCGTGCCTCCGGCTGGGCTCGCAGTCAGCGGGCTAACAACGGGGAGGCTTCGCCACCAAAAAGGACCACGAGGAGGCTCCGAGCACTCCTCCAGTAACAGGTGTAGCAGCAACAGAGGCTGCTTCCTGATCAAAAAACAAAGGTAAGGATAAAAGTCCAACAATAAAGCAGCACGACTGGATGTAGCATTCCTTTCCCTTCCGCTCCAGCCTCCTACCCGACCTCAGCTGAACTGTGGAGTGAAGTTTGCTGCGAGGTGGGGCAATGGGAGGACCAGTGGGCACCCACCTACGCCCAGCAGGGGAGAGGAGAGGCGGGGAGCAGCCTCGCCCCTTGAATGAATTAAATTTGAGCCCCAAGAGTTTCCAATTCACACAAGAGAAGTCTTACTTGTGGCACCCAGGCGCCGCGTGTCCCTGGCAATGTAGTTTGCAAAGATAATGGACCTCATGCTGGTCTTCCCAGACCCGCTTTTACCCATCAGCAGCACCTGAAAAGATAAAAGAGAAAGAATTAGCTACCACAGAGCACCAAATCCTCCACAGCTCACTCAGGGCTAACATCTTACAGCTGAAGCAACCCAAAAACAGGACTCTGGTACTACAGATGAATGGTGTCAGAAAAATACCACACCTGGGAAAGCAGGAGACACATGCCCTTACCTCCTTGCTATGCGTGGTTGCTGAATCACGGCTAAAAGACTACAAACCTTTCCATCCTGTTTGCATTCTCGGCACTATGCCCGCCACCTTCCTCCTCTGCTCTCTCAGGAGCCGCTGCCCTTCGAGGCACTGCGCTCCTGTTCCTTCAGCTGGCTGTGCAATACCCAAAAGAAAGTTCAGCCAGCCCGCAGCCACTTCATCACAACCCTTTTTCCTATACACGCTGGCAGAGGACTCGCCACGTTCACAACCAGCCTGCAGGCGCTGGGTGGTGAGCAGGAGCTGCTCCCGGGGCTGCTGAGCCACCTCCTTCCCCAGCCCCTCGCAGCCTGCAGCGTCTTCCAAATGCATTGGCACCAGAGGTGAAGGCTTGATGTTTTTGATGAGAGTGAAGGACTTGACAAAAAAGGTTTCATCTCAAGCCTTTAAGACAAGGCAATCACTTGCCCACTCAGCACTGGCACTCTCCACTCATCACTTCTCTCCTAACCTTGCTCTTTTCCTTCTCAGAACATGGCTTGGTTTCTCTTCCCTGACAGAAGTGAAATACAAGTTATATGTTGAGTTTCAGGTGTCAGAAACCTAGCAAAAAGCGAAAAGAAAATGGGACAGCCCAGCTCAAGTACACCAGGCTGCTGTGCAGGGAAGACAGACTTGATTCCAGAGTCCAGTTTGCAGATCATCAGGCCAAAACAGAGGGAGCCCCTCTGGCAGTGGAAAACCAGGGGATGGCTGAGCGGAGAAGAGGGGAGACGATCACACAAGGAAAGACTCTACATCACGATCTAAAAATAAATACAAAACCAGTGGCAGCCAACACGGACCTGCTCGCAAAAACAGCTGTTAAACAAGTTCCAGTTACAGCGTCAAATCCAGCCTTTGGCAACAGCTCTGAAAAAAATCTATTATCGAGGATAGGTCTAACGAGAGCGCGGGGCTGGCTGGAAAGGCGCTCGCTCGGCTCACGGGAGGCAGGCCGGCAGCGCCCCGTAACGCGAGGTGCTCTTCCGAGAGCGACCACAGCACCGCGCCGGCTGGAAGCGCCCCTTCCAAAGGGAGCTGACCACGCAGCTGGGACACAAACACAGTCTCCCATTACTCTCAGAAGAACCCAGAACAGCCCCGATGGTTTTGTAACAAAGACTCTTCCTCAAGGAAGCCTGCTGATCAGGTTACACCTACCAGCCTAACAGGAGCAAGTCCCCAGAAAGCTACACACAAAACAGGAAAGGAAAAAGAGAACAGCAGCATCTCATATTTCATACCACCTGCAGAAGAAGTATGCGCAGACACTCAAAGTGGCTCTGAGACACAGCACGCATCAGCCTACGAGCGAATCTAATTCCCAAGTTTCAGGCTGGCCTTTCAGAGAGGTCAGACACCAGCACGCAGGGCCAGAGAGGAAACCCAGTCCTCGCCCAACACAGAAAGACAGCCACGTGCTCCCAGCGCTGCCGTTTTGAATCCGCTTACTGCTGGAATATACAGGGCCCCAGCACTCGGTGAAAGCGCTGCAATCTCACAGCGTGTTCAGCTTCACCCTCCCAGGAGCCCTCAGAGCAATGATGAGCCCCCCACCCAAGTTTCTGTCACACACCAGAGGGTCTCCCCCAGGCTAGGGCACAGCCACTTCCCTCACGCTACGGGAAGCCCACAGTCAACAGAAGGTTTTCGCAACGTGTACCAGAAATACTCACCCAGCGCTTACTGGGGATGTGCAGTTCTGCTGCAAGCCCCCCCTCGTGCTAGCAAATAAACTCAAATTCGTTTCTGATTTCTAGCACTTCAAGCAAAAGATCCGCCTGCTGACTCTGAGAGTCTTGAGGCGAAGAACACACCAAGATACAGGTGCAAACACGCAGCCATGTCAGCAAACGCAGCCAGGGAAGGGAAATCGAACTGCAAAGGATCCACATTCCGGCTCTTACCTTCTTCTTCATGGCTGTGCTCGGCATCACCCACCTACAGAGACAAGACCGTGGCGTTACATCGCTCCGCATCCCTCGCTTGCGGGCTCCACTGCAACATCCAGCTCCCCCCCCAGCAGCCGCCCGAAAGGGGAAGCGCTCCCGTCCCGACCCAGCTCTCCCCGGCCTCCGCCCCGCGGGGCACCCGGCAGCTTCTGCTCCCGCCTGGGAGGGGAACCTGGCGCGGGCCCCCCGTTAACAGCTCCCGGAACGCCACAGCCCCGGAACCACCACAGGGCCCGAGCGGGCCCGAGCAGGGCGAACCGGCCGAGCGCGGGCCGCAGCCACCGGGAGCACCGGGAGCACCGAGCCCCCGGCAC
>VXAA01005853.1:0-28770 GCA_013399115.1 Anseranas semipalmata | reverse complement strand
GGTCCCCGCGGTGCCTGTGGGGTGACGGAGCGTGGCCCCGGATGGAGGCGGCCTGGAGGGGCCGCCGCGCCGCACAGCGCTGTGCCTGAAGAGGCCGGGCCGAGGCAAGCTACGCACGCCTTAAGGCGGGCGGAGGAACAAGCCCTCAACGCCTCCCATATGGTCTAGCGGTTAGGATTCCTGGTTTTCACCCAGGCGGCCCGGGTTCGACTCCCGGTATGGGAAGAGATTAACCTTTTTTGTCCCTTACTCTTTGGGCAGTTTTCACAGAGCAACGCGTCTCCCCAAGGGGCCAGCACTCCCCGGGCAGCGCAAGCCGCGTCTCCCGCCCCCAGGGTCAAACCCGCGTGTGTAAAATGTGTGTAAAAACACACATAAACTACGTATGAAATAAGCCCAAGGGAAAATCCTTCATAAATAAATGAAGCCCTTCATAAATCGACGGGAAATTCCGCAACAAAGCCAAGCCCGCCCGGTATTTTCTCACTAACGCGTCAGTTCGCCGACCCGCTGGCGGGGGGCAGGAGAACCCCACGGCTCAGCACCCGGCGCGGAGCAGTGCGCATGCGCCGACTCGTGCCTCCAGGCGGCGCTGTGCGCATGCGCGCCAGCGGGCCCTGCTACCAGCCCGCGCGCATGCGCACCAGTCCCCCTCCAGCCGCGATGCACTGCGCCTGCGTACACCCCTCGCGCCCGGCGTGAGACCGTGAGCCTGCGCACCCCTCTGTGCGCGCAGTGCGCATGCGCTGCCGTCCCTGCGCGAGACAGCGCGCATGCGCGCAGCCCCGGCGTGTGGAACAAAAACGCGCATGCGCGCGGCCCTCCTTCTGTCGCGAGGGAGCGCGCACGGCGCGTTCATCAGGAATCGTTGAGATAAACCTGTGCACCCATCTTCTCTCATGTTACCTGCCACCACGTGTTATCGTTGGTTGCAGCTCTACAGCAAACACAGAAACTTTGCGTTTCACTTAAATGAGCTACTACTACATTTAAGCAGCATTTTTTACCACTACTTTTTTTTGTTTTCCTTAAAGGAGAGGTCTTAGCACACCGCTTGCTGTGATGCGCTGCAGTTAAGCCTTCTGGAAACAGTAAATTCAGTGTTTAAGCTTTGGTTTTTAGATGGGGAGTCCCCTAATACCTCCCTATACCACCTTCTGTTGAGTTATTTTTATTGCGGGTCAATCATGTTATTGCCTATAATAATTCCAATGGGGAGCAAGGGAAACCTGTGTATGATTCACCGCTATGCATTATTCAGCACGGCAAACCACACAGCTCTTACCCGTCTTCTCAAGAGCACTGGCACGAGGCACTGCAAATCAGCAGCCTGCCCCCGGTCATCGAAACACGCTTCGTGCAAGGCAGAGCTGCCGGACAGCCAGAGCTTCAGAACCTACCATCATTTGGAAACAACCAGCCTAAATCAGTCTCCACAGAGGAGAAAAGCAGTGCTGAGCTCTGCCCCCTGTCTGTGTTGCCCTGCCAAGTTATCAGGCTCCCTCCAAACGAACAACTGGAAGAGCCCCAGCCCTCAGTAATAACCCGGCGGTGGCTGTCAGGAATCCCATATTTTGCTTCCCAGCTAGCAGCAGAGGGAAGTGGTGCAAGAGCGAGGATGCCAAGAACGTTCAGGACGTAAGATAGCATGTTCTGCTGGAGGGCAGCGGCACCACGCCTGCCCGTGCGATGCAGCTTCTTAATGACATCTTTAGGGTGTCACTGAGAAAAACCCCACAATTTCTTATGTTATTTTCTAGAAGAAGTAGGTCAAACCTATTCTTGTGCCTCACATTTATTTCTAGAAAAATAGACTTGGATATTGAGGGTTCAAGTTCTACCTTCTTTCCTGAGGAACAAAAGATAATCAGACAAATCCAAAATGTTTATTGTCTGGAAAAATGCAAGTTTTTATTCATATAAGTGCTACTACTGTACCATGGTAACCCCTGGCAAGTCTGACATCAATACTGATGAAATGTCTGTCAAACAGTCTCTGACATGCTATGTTATGTCAGCATACATCACCTGAAACAGGTCTTGGGGTCACGGTCACGGCATCGCACTTCCAGCATATGAAGACAGCTTTGTGTTCACAAGCTTTCAATCTGAAAAGCCCATTCGGTGTTTCCCCTCTCGTCAGAATATAAAAATAAAAATACAATTAGGATTAGCTGCATAAGTCAGGATTACTCTCAGAAAAAAAAAACATTCAGGGCATTTGAGTTTTAACAAGTCTGGATGAAATCAGAAACTAATGAATGCAGGAGTTTGGCTACCAGCGTTCCCCTCATTCCCCCGTTTCAGTTGTTCAGCTGAAGGACGAGCACGGTGTGAGAAATGGATTCTGAGGAGAGACAGGCTGCTGCAGTGACGTCCCTGTGCTCAGCAGCTCTCACTCCCCTCTCTACATGCACATCTAGTTGGAGCCAAACAGGGTAATCAAACTTGTACAAAGAGAAAGCTTCCCCGGCTTTTGTATTTCCTTCTACTCACACACAAGTCCATAGACCCTGCAGAAAGCACTCCGAGCGTTTCTGTGCTCTTGCTCATTACAGCATGTATTAAAGAGAAAAAAAAAAGGAAAAAAAAAAGTGTCAGACAAGAAATATTTGCCTTGGCCCAGCATCAGCTTTCGAGCCAGAGCGCATGGGATTAATGGCTGCTGGCAGGCTGTACAGCATAGCTGGAGCAAGTGCTTCGGGAAGACGGAGAGCTCCAGCCGGCTCCGGGACATAACTCACACCAGATGCTGGTGCTCCGGGTTCTCCTTCTCTCCCCCGGTGTGATAATGATCCTGATTTATTGGTGAAAGTACAGCAGCACCCTCTTCCCAAGCAGCGTGCTGTCTTCACAGCCTGCCTGGGTTCTTATAAATGCTCTTTATCCCTCATCATCTATTGGCAATTTGGTGCAGCAAAGAATCCCACTTCAGAAAGAGCAGCAGCACGAGGCAGCGGAGAAGCTGTTGCCTGGAGATCAGACCACCATGCTGATGCCCAGGCCATGCTGTTTGCCAAGCATTATTAACCAAGCCCGTGCCATTTCTGTAGGGATTATTTGGTTGTAAACAAGCATCTAGGGTGCCGGTTTTCAAACAGGCAGGAAAGACACACGGGATAGCACAGCACGCATCATCAGGTCAGGGTTGCAATCTGCACGCTTTCAGGTGCAGGAGTTTTCAAATCCCCAGCTCATCATAAAGGTGGGACATAAAATCCAAATTTTCAGGAAATTAAGCGTTAGCTCCCCTAGCACTGTTTTCTTTCTCCTTCCACACCCCGATGAATCCCAGGCAGCCCCGGTCTGCTGCCCGGAGCTGAGGAGCGTGGTGCGAGGCCGCCTCGCTCAGCTCTCCATGTGCAGTGGCACACGCACCAGCGGCACCCGCTTTCTAAGCCGCACCGCTTGCATCCAGCACTTCACACATGCAGAATGAGCCTGCAACATAAATAACGCTACCCCATCTCCCACTCATTTATGTAATCTCTGCCTCCGCACAAGCACATGGTTAAACTGGCTCCAAAGGAAAGCCCCAGTCGCTCAGGATTTGCATCTTTCCATCCGTCCCGAGAGGGGGACAACTGGCATCTGACAAGGGATGTAAAGCCTGAGAGCATCCAAGCTGAAAAGCAACTTGATCTCCGCTTGCCAGTGCATGCTGCAGTTCCTTCCCAGGCACGAACCGCTAAGGATTCGTTCGTGTCACTGCGTAAGATTCTGGTTTCAGGTAAATTTAAGCTAATTGCTTCCTCTGGCAGTTTGTTTCTCTCACTAAGCTCAGGTTGTTAGAGATCTGGAAAGAAATTTAAAATAGAGCTTTTGTAGACAGCTCATTATGAGAAAACAAGAAGCACACACATGCTGAGCCATTTGTAAGTTGGGAAAAGCGGGCACATTTTTACTAAAAAATTAATTGTAATTACTGAATATACACACCACCCTGTGTGCAGGGCTCTAGCCCAGACTTTTGTTCAAGAAAGGCTGCTTGGGTGGGACAGCAGGATGGAGGCCACATAGCAAAACCCATCTGCAATGCAATGTAATGCAGACACATGAAAACCCTTTCTGGAGCAACTACAAAAGGCTTCACAGGCTGCAAGTATCCTGCACACATGCACTGGGACCCCCTGCCTATGCAGGAATCCTGCTGTGATCATCCATTTTCGTCACCTCAAGATTAGATTTCTACAATGCGTTCTTGATGGGATCGTGCCTTGAAACTACTGGGGAGCAAAAGGCAACACAAGATCCTGCTTACCAAGTCAAGTGTCTCTGTGAGACAACATCATGTTTCCGCTCTGGGCCCTACATTCACGGCCGGCCAGGCTCCAGGTGGGATTCAACATGTTTGGGTTTCATCTGTAAAGCACCAAGTTCTTCAGCAGCAGCAGGTGCCCTTTCCCTGTGCCAAAATCCTGCAGCTGAGACCAGTGAGAGAAATGAGTTTGGGGTATTTGCATGTGAGGAGGAGTGAGCTGATGGCAAAGGACTCCTTATGGAGCTGCCACAGCCCTCAAATTCTTAGCTAAGTTGGCTAAAGCCAAAAGTTAATCGTCTCTTCATGTGCTGAAATATTCATCGTATTTCAGTAGTTGTAGGAAAGCCTGGTCTAAGGAAAAATAAAGTATTTCAACATCAACAGCTCTGTTTGTCACTTTATTTTAGCATATGGCATTGGACTTTCATCAGTACTTTCATAACTTACACTGCCAGCAGTTAAATCACAGCTACAATTGCATTGTTAATAAAGTTGGGTTAGAACCCTACCTCTGAGTCTTAAGTTCTCTCACACCCAAACTGTTCAGGGTCTGAACAGGGTCTAGACTGCTTTCCAGCCCAGCCCCAAATCTTCTCACACCAACCAGACCCTGTAGTGGCCGACACATTGGGAGTCTGTCTGGATGCGAAGTGATCAGGTACGTAATGATGTTCCTTAGCTCCAAACGTGTATTTAAAGACTCCAGAGTCTTCAAAAAGCTTGGAGGAGCTCCAGAGCACTGCTGGGTTTAGCAGCTCTCACAGCCTCCTGCTCCCAGCTGCGTCAGGGGAAGCAGGAGGCATCCAACAGGGATGGAGGGGAGAGGATGGAGGCGAGGGAAGAACAGGGCAGTGAGATGGCAGGAGCCGAGAGACTGAACCCAGCGAAAGGCAGAAGCTTCCCAGTTCCCTCAGACTCAGCTACAAGAAGATGGGGAGTCATTGCTCCACCCAGTGCACAAACCCCACCGCAAGCAGCAAGACACCTGCTTTGGGGGTACCCCTGCTGGGACTGGTCCAATGAGACAACTGCTGCCTATGCTCGGTGTGGTCGAAGAGGTATTTTTAATAAATAGCAGGAAACAGTTTTTCATTCTTGTTTTTGTTGTTGTTGTCATTGACAAGCAGGAGAAAAGAAGTCATCTGTTTGAGGAGAAGAAAAACTGTCCAGTTAAAGTAAATTACCTGGATCTCCTCTCCAAAGCTGGCAGCCCAGCAATGTGAAGTCTCCTTATCTGCCCATGCATGACTTGTTATTTAATTAAGACGGAGATAGGAATCTAATTACACTGAAGTGTGACCCTGGGCTTAGAACAGCACAAACCTTACACGACCCAGGCGATACTGAAGGAAATAAGAGTTTCCAAGACAGAAAGAGGCAGCTACTTTAATTTATTAATGACTTTTCAAACAAGGGCCCTCCTGGAACCTGTTGAAGCAAGCCCTGGCAGAGATACACCCTAGCCTTGAGGAGTGCATCGTAGGCAGTTTAGCAGTGTTACGGGTAAGCCGTATCAACTGACTATGAGCCAAGGAGAGAATCAAAGGCTTGGCCTTCCTAAGTCCAGCTACGTGCTTAACTCGTGATCTCTTTCCTGAGCAGACAGAGGAAGACGCAATGTCTCCAAACTACTTTGTGACTAAGGAAAGGTGCCATTTTCTTTCCACCATCATTATCCACCAATGCCTCAAAAACAGTAAAGCCTGAAAGAAAAGGTATAGCTAAACTGAAGTGGATACACACAGAGCACTGACCAGCCAGTGGAACAGCAGCAGTCCTGTATCATCCCATTTTCTTTTCTACCCATCGTCCTTTCCACATTTAGGGCCACAGTCACATCAGTTATAAGTGCAAGAACAATGAAATTCTCCAGGGAGCTTTCTACATAGTCCAATTAAATGCAACTACTCCAAATTACCTGTCCATCTTCAGGCCGCAGCGTTGCAGCACCCCTGCTGCTTGCAGAATACAGGATGGAGAAGATCTCCTCTCTCCAGCCCTTTGCTGGCCAGCCCGGCTTCCCCTGCCAGCTGAGCTGTGCTCATGCTGCCCGAGTGCCACCTCACTGTCAGACGTCTGCTGCATTCCTCCTGTCCTGTCCTTGTTACCCCTCTCCTCAATTTGAGCACCGCACAAATCTTACTCTGTGTTTGACTCGAGGTCTGTTAAGGGGAGAGAGCTACTTTAGGTGAGTACTGTGCTGCCAAAAAGAGAAAAGAATAAATACGATCTCTACACTCCCAGACTGAAGTGAGACGAAGGCTAATTTGTATTGTAATGGAACGACAGCTAGGGCTGAGGATACTGGAAGTTATGTTTAAAAATAAAAAATAAAATCAGAGCCTTGCCTGTCAGCTCTCACAATGCTTCAGGAGAACCAAATGTTTCCTTGGGCAATAGGAAATGAACAGGTATTTCTTACAGCAGTACTCACATGTCAGTATTAGACAACCCTGTAGCTGGCTCTTGGTATTATCTTTGGGGATGTCAAGCACTGAGCAAGTTGAACAGCTTAAAAGTCACTTTCTGATTCTTTCACACCATTAGATTTCTCAGGGCTGATGAACACTGAGAAGAGATTACAGAAGAAAGTTTGATTTCCTGAAGCTGTTGGTGAACCTGCCCTGTTGATTAATGGAGTTGCAGTATCCCAAACTGCAAGGCTGGTTCAGTTCTCCAGTAGTTTTTTTATTTTATTTTAATCTTTTTAAAGTAAAAACTAAGCTGAATACTACTCCAGCACCATTTCAAGTTTGCCTGTCCCAGGCTGGCAATCCTTTTATAATTTACTGTCACCCTAAGAAAACCATTTGACACTTTTTATATAGGAAATGTATTTTCATGGCCAGGTAAATGAGCTGGTAGCTGTTTGTCCCCTTGAACAGCCAAGCAAACATCCGTGGCTCAGAAAAACCTTCTTCTAGATTCCAGTCACAGGCATGCCAGACTCGAAACACTATTTTCATCTACATCCAAACAAGTTTTCAGCTTCTGATGGAGGCTGAGTGATGTTCAGCTAGATGTATGACTAAGGAGCTGCTCCGGGCCAGCAGCTACAGAAGGGTATTAGGAGGCAGGACTAGAACCAAATTTATCTTTCCAAGCTGTATGAGAGATTAGCTCACCATCTTCTAATCAAAACCGCATTCAAGTCTTCAGGTTTGGAAAGGATCGCACTAATGCATTTCTCACCACTCTACTTTTGAGTAATTTCCAATCTAGAGATAAAGTGAAGAGTTCCTCCCTGCACAGAAACAGCGTTCTGCCAGTACAAGCAGCGGGGTTTTGCAAAGTACCCTGCACATGCCAATTGGACCTTCCCCCATTACAACAGCTTCAGCTTATTCAGACAGTGGAGCAGGAAGAGCAAAAACGTGGATAAAAAAGTTATACAAGAACCATCACAGGTCAGACACAGACTTAAAAAAGCAGGCAAGATTCAAGCCAGCTATATTGCTATTTGGGACTAGACATGCAGATTTAGACGTGAGTATGCTATGCAACTTTGAACAGGACATTTTAGACAATTTTTGGAATGTTTAGATACAAAAATGTGCATGAAAGACTTATGCACAATCACCACAAATGCACAACCACTTGCTCCTAATGCCCAAAGGGCAGGTATTAACCTACCTATCATGTGCAGCACCAAATACACAAACCCTGTTTAACTCATATAAAAGTCTCAGGTTTTAGCTCTCTGTACGCATTCACCTGTGTGGAAGAACTATTGCACACAGGTGTCACCATCTTACAGGCATGCTTTGAGATTGCTGCTCAATACCTTGGAACCCGTGGCTGCAAGGTGCCACACAAGCCCTGCCATGCCTCGTGAGGATGCTCTGTGGGAGCCCCGTTATTTTTCTGCACCATTCTGAAATCCTCTCCTGAGCCAGCTCTGAGAATTATTTGGAAGGTTTGCACAACCTCTGATTTTACTGGGGGGTTGGGGTTGAGTAGAGAGGGAGGGCTGGGTTTTAAAGAAATGAGCAATGCAAAAAGACTTCTGTTCTTCCGAGATTACACTAGGATCATTTCCAATGCTCTTTTACCTACTCAGACAAATGGACTTATATCTGCTTGCACCAGCAACGATTTTTGATCTTGGTCTCCAGTTTGCAAATTAGGAATCAAAAATCAGAATTGTTCCCATGAATAATGAAATGTTTGTTGATCCAGTTTCCTGTTGCAGTCTCACTATTTAAGCCAGTGGAGCCTCAGTGCTCTATGTAAACTATCTTCCACAGTAGAGTAAAAGTGAATTAAGGGAAGGCAGTTTCCATCTCAGCTAAGGAGAGCAAATGACCAAAATGCCTGTTCCTAGTACATAAAAGCTGCAATTACAAGCTCATTATTTAAGTGGTGTATTTCTGATGTTTAATCTTCCTGGATTCATTCAGACACTTCAAAATGCTTCTGAAAGGATCCTCAAAAAACTCAGCAGGGCTGAGTCATTTTTAATATTTCATTCTGCATTCATCAGAACAGATTTAAATAAGTTGCATTACAACGTCTGTATTTCAATAATTGTAAACCTTGCAGAAGAGAACTTTTATGTCAGGCAAGATGTCTGACTTCCAGGCAGACCAAAGCACAATGTCTTAACAAGATTAAGCAGCTCACACCTGCTAGTGATATATTAAGCTCCTTATTTATTGTTCATAAAGGAACTTTGTTTCATTGTATTATAGTTCATATTCTTGTGGTCAATGAAGACTGCCACACTTAACCCTCCTGCTAGTTTTTTTCTTCTCTCCATTATTCTGCCAAGCAATTTAGTTCTTTCTTAGTCAATAAATTGCTACAGTATTAAATTAGTACTGCTGTAGAAATTAGTTATAGAGCACAGGTAATATTACATGGGGTCTGGTTAAAATATTCTCCTGAAAAGAGCAAGACAGCTATATGCAACTCAATAAAAGTGATACGTCAGTTCTTTTTAGTCTGTTTGGACCAAATTCTATTACATGAGTGTAAATCTAGAATGAGTCTGCTGATCACACTGAATTTCCTACATATTTTTCTCTACTGAAGCAGAGAGCAGAATCTGGCTGTTAGCCTCTGTCAGAGAATTAGCATTAACATTACCTTCTTATTGTTAATTCTGAGATTCAGTGGGACTTGTTCAACCCTTGCTAGCTGGCTAGCGAAGTGTCTCAAGAAAATAACAAAATAAACCAGCCATGTCATTTCTAGAAAACTGCACCTCTCTTTCTTCCTTCCTAGTCAGATAGCACTGACCTGATGGTCACTACATCAGTTTAACCTCTGAGCCTGAAAGCTGGCTAACAATGAACAAAGGTGTGTTATTAGACACCCAGCAACAGCAAAATGAATGCATCCGTCTCCTTTTAGCACTTTCCAAGAAGATACTGGGGTTGGAGAGGGAAAAAAAAGTCAGGAGGAGAGGAAGGGGCACAAGAAGCAGTGCCTCCTCTCATCATGACAGTATTGCTGCCCCTTGTAATAAATACGGTGAACTTCTAACTTGTGCTGTAACTTCAAGCTCTCTCCCACACCCTAATACTGCAGAGTAATGGATTTACCAGTCTTTTGCATTCTTCTAAAACTCTTTAATCAGCAGGGGTGAACTCTGAAGGTTTACAATTGCTAGCGGGACTCAGAGACCTGGCCAAAAAGAATGACTGCAATGTTGCTGTTTCCATGGCACTGTCAACAAGGGGAACATACAGGTAAGATTTAACCCAGTGAAAACAGACTTTCGTATCTCAATGCTTTACTCACATAGCAGTGACCATGCTGTAGCTTGCCTCCGCAGCCACCTTGCACTAGGATCTCTAATCTAAGAGTTCTTGTGCAGTCCTAAAATGAAAATTCATTAATTCATTTAACATGTGTAAACAGCAATAAACTTCTATAGTCTGTTGGCTTCGTTCTCCAGGAAAGCAAAACCTCAAATTGTTTCATAGGGCGATGAAAATTATCACTGAACGAGACACAAATGAGGAACTGAGGAGTGTAATACAACTTCAAATTAGATTGTCCAGAGAACTGCTTGAAGCATAATGGGATACAGGTTCCCAGATCAGCATTCTGAGCGTGCTGAAATACATGCTTGCTTTTGTTGAAGTCTGATGCCCTGTGTATCTTATACCTCACTCTCATACAACTGCCATCTCCTAAGGCCATATTAAGTAACCTAGTTAGAGAGAAGTGGTTTTGGAGCATGTTTATTTAATCTCTCTTCGCATATTATCATTCTATTCGTCCACAATGACTGGATAATAATAGTAAAAATGTGCGTGACTATGTCTGAGAGGAAAGAAAAAAGAAAAGTCCGGGATGTATTCCCCCATTTTTCCCAAGAGGATATGTCTGCATCTGTTCTTAACCCTTTCAAGCAGCCCTAAAATACATGCAGACAGAAGCAAGTGAAAGGAAATGCTGTAAATAGCTTGAAACATATGAAATGATAAACTGGGAGAATAATAATGATTGCCAAAAGATAATTAAGATATATCACCCTCTGTCAGGAAAAGAAAAACGAAAAAGAAAAAAAAGATGAGTAGGACATAGTAAAAATATCGTGGGATGGTTCCAGTACAGTATTCTTTCTGTTCCCTCCTAATATAGGGACAAAGACTCCTTGAGAGAAATCAGCACTGTGTTCAAATTAAAAACAACAGCTGCCACCTTCTATAATGTTGTCCTTAAATTAATAACTACACAGGGCAGGGGTGCATAAAAAACCCTAAGCCCACACTGGGACTTGACTTGCTAACAGTGTTCCAGTGGAAAAGAAGTAGAGCTGAGTCAGATGTTAAATGGATCTGCACAATCAACAAAGGACAGCAGCGAGCCTGGTGACAAACCCCGCAGTGCTCCTTGCTGCTTATTCTGCTGGGCACGCAAGGCCTAGTCAAGGTCTCCAGAAGAACAGGCAGTCTTTGGGGATCCTTGACAAGGAAAGATCACCATGTATCACCGGTGGCCTTAATAATGGCACGTACCTGAAATGTGTTGAGCTTCCTTCTTCACTGCCTTTGCTGCTAAATAGTAAAACGTTGAGTCCATATCAGCTTAACCTGACCCACATAAAACCTAAGGAAAACAAAATAAAAATCAGTATCCTGACTCTTCTTCCTAGTTAACAGTGGTTAATTTGCATTTTGTAGTCATTCATCATCGTAAAGTACAGGCACGCAGTTGAAAATGAATATATTACTGCAAATTGCCACCTGTCTGCTACCTTGTGTAACTAAGTGCGTATTCATTCTCAGGCAATTTCATGTGCAAAATGGATTTTATCTCACTGCTGGGGTGCATACGGACTGTTACTGCAGCTCAGCTAACAGGCAATATGGTAAACCACTTTGTTTTGATCACATACTAATATATTGGTTTAGTTTCCCTTTGTATTTATAGTCTGCCTCGCTTCTCGGCTTCTCAGGTACTGGTCCAGCATGGCCTTGTTCAGTTCACAATTTCCACGTTAGTAAGGGATTATTTTAATCTTTCCACTCCCTTTCAACCCATGCTGTAAACCAAACCAGACTCAAGCCTGGCCCACTTCCAGTGCAATCTTTAACCAGCGAGTTGAACCGCGTCCTGCAGAAAAAACAGTTATACATGATAGGTGTGTTAAGTACAACCTTCAGGACAAAACTTCTGATTTAAGGTTATTTCTTGGCACATTATCTTAGCTCCAGTACAGAAGAGCTAGATTTACCTGGACAATTTTAACTTTCCACTTAAGTGAAGAACAAACTGAAGTCCCTTCCTCTGATTTGATTTATTGGGTCATTTTTTAGTCAGGTATACTGTAAGATACAGGATTTCCCTAGTGCAAAGCAGCTTCAGGACAGGACATCATGACAGACCAAGTCCCTCTTTAGCTATGCATCCTGACAACAGCAGGATTCTCATTAGTAAATAGACCCCTAAATAAGGTATTAGAGAACAATTTGTCTGCAGTTCTGCTGAGCAAGAGCACTGAGTAAGCTGCAGATGGTTTCCAAAGGAAATGTCATACCCATAGAAACAAGCCTCTCAACCCCTTCGGCATCCTTTAGCCATTCATTCACTGTGAAGACAGACTGGCCTTAACCACACGGTTTAATTCCTGCAATCAGTGATACATACAATGACGTATAGCTTAAAGTAGTGATACTGAAATATTTAGGTCTTTGGAAAATAAGCTTAATGCAAAAGAAGCTTTTCAGAGTATGACACAGATAGTGGTTTCTGAAACCTTCCAAAAACATGAGCACTCCCAAAAATTAGGGGGAACCCACAAGGTTGAATTAGCACAACTGAACCTGGAAACTGAAGTGACTAAAAAAGCAGCAAGGAACACAGACACCAGCATTTCACCTTTCAATCCAAGAGACAGAGATATGTACAAATAGGATATGCAGCAATATGACCTTAAAAATGTTATGTAGACACTCCCACTCAGCTTCTGCAAGAATGCCAGAGTGGAAAACCTGTACAAAAGGAGAAGTTTGGGCCATCTCTACTTTTAGGCTAAGGGTGCTTTATCAATGCCAGTTATGCCTGATCCTAGCTGTGATCAACCAAGATTGAAAGAGAATGAAATCTACTGTTGGCTTGAGCTGGCAGTGGTGTACTCTATTACATACATTCAACAAATCAACATTTCTGAGAAATGGTAATTCTACTGTCTCCTAATTTCTGAGTTCTTGACCATAAAGTATTAGCATTTCTTTTAAATTCCTTGCACAAACCTTGTCACTGACCTATAAATAACTTTAATCTGATAGGTTATTTTGTTGGATGGCAATTAACTAAATTCACTCTGAAGTTTATTTACTTTAGAAAATAAAATCTGGTCTGTACCTGGTTTTGTTTCCAGAAACAAAATGAAACCAGTGCTCCCTTACGCTTCTGGGAGTTTGGCTCCCTTCCAACCTGTTCCCTAGCCATCTAATGGCAATCAAAATAATGCTAATCCTGGCAACATTTGCTGCAGTCATAAAACGTTGTCTAGGCAAATCTAAACCCTCTGTTTGTCAGCTTAATACAATCCTACCAACACTGCTAATGAAGATTAAACTCTTTTACCCCAGCAACTATATATAGAGTGCTTTGGCTCTCTAAAACACCGACACTCTCTCCAATACATTAAATTTGTTCTAAATAACACTGGTTAGTATGTCATCCTTAATTGTTGATAGTTTTGATTCCCTTAAGAAATGTTACTAGCTCTCTACCATTTGGCCTGTTCGTGATGCTAACTTTTAGAGCTCATGAATAATTTCACTGATGTTTAGCTTCAATTTTTGCTGTCTCAGCTTCAGGTCATCACTCCCTGTCTATCACCATATGAAATGGATTTATACTATCCCACAGGAAAGGAATTAACAGAGTAAGGGATATGTACTAGGTTACCTTGAAGACAGTTAGAGCCTCTGGTTACACCTCCTCAGAGAAGTCTCTCTCCTAAATTATACAAATGTAGTTGTCTCCATCTTTCTATTGCCAAAGTCTTTATTGCAATGCCCTCAAAGACAGAACCTGTCCAACAAAGAACATGGTTTATTAATGATCACCAGTGATTAAGTCATTTTTAATAGTACAAAAGAGTGCTTATTTTCTCTCATTAGTTTCACATTTTTGAACCTAAGCAGGGCTTCAGAAGAAAGCTTGGGCTGCTTATCCTGTTCAAGAGAGAATCCTGCTGAACAGAATTCTGCTGGATGTCTGCTGGGAAAACAACACAGCAGGCTGCATGCAATCCAGGAGCCTCCTGGAGTGCATTGAGGATAACTTCCTGGTCCAGGTACTGACAAACCAACCAGCAGAGAAGTGTTACTGGACCTGGTGCTCACCAGTGCTGATGAATTCATTGAAGAGGTTAAGATCGAAGGCAATCCGGGCTGCAGCAACCACGCCCTGGTTGAGTTCGTGATCTTGAGGAATAAGGGCCTGGCAAAGAGCAAAGTCAGGACCCTGAACTTTATGAGTGAACTTCCAGCTGTTTAAAGAATTAGTGGATGAGATCCCCTCGGACACTGTCCTTAGGGACAGAGGAACAATCAGAGCTGGCAACTTTTTAAGGACACTTTTCTTAGAGCGCAAGAGCTCTCCATCCCCATGTGTAAGAGAGCAAGCAGGGAAGGCAAGAAACCAACATGGCTGAGCAAGGACCTGCTGGTCAAACTGAGGTGTAAGAAGGAAATGCACAGGCAGTGTAAGCAGGGACATGTGGCCTGCAAAGAGCACAGGGATGCCATCCAGATCCCATGTAGGGATGGGATCAGGAAAGCCAAGGCACATATGGAACTGAGCTTGGCAAGGGATGCAAACAATAACAAGAAGGGATTCTACAGGTACATTGGCCAGAAAAGAAAGGCCAAGGGGAGTGTACCCCCTCTGATAAATGAGAAGGGAAAACTGGTAACAACAGGCATGGAGAAGGCTGAGGTGCTCCTGGAAGCAATGTCAAGGCACATGCAGGACAAGGAGGTGATCAGAGACAGCCAGCACGGCTTCACCAAGGGCAAATTGTGCCTGACCAATCTGGTGGCATTCTAGGATGGAGTGACTGTATCAGTTGACAAGCGAAGGCCAACCGATGTCATCTACCTGGACTTCTGTAAGGCTTTTGACACGGTCCCATGTGACATCCTGATCTCGAAATTGGAAAGATACGGATTTGAAGGGTGGACCATTTGGTGGATAAGGAATTGGTTGGATGGCCGCACCCAGAGAATAATGGTCAATGGTTCTATGTCCAGGTGAAGGCAGGTGACAAGCAGTGTCCCTCAGGGGGCTTTCTTGGGACTGGTGCTGTTTAATATCTTTGTCAATGACATAGTGGGATCGAATGCACTCAGCAAGTTTGCAGACAATACCAAGCTGAGTGGTGCAGTTGGTACAACAGAAGGAAGAGATGTCATCCAAAGGGATCTGGACAAGCTTGAGAAGTGGGCCCACGTGAACCTAATGAGGTTCAATAAATCCAAGTGCAAGGTGCTGCACCTGGATTGGAGCAATCCCAGGCATGAACAGTCCCAGAGCTCAAGGAGTGATTCACTCCATAGGTAACCAAAAGCACAGAGAGCAACTAAGCCAAACAGAGGCACTGCAAAGAAGCTAACGGATTTACTTGTATCACATCTTATATTGTGAAGATGCATACTTCAGAGCTGTATCTTCCTGGAAAGAAAGAGAAGTATGAAAGATTGAGCTAATCATGTTAGCAATGAAAGTAACTGTAAACAACCTCACTGAATATATGTCTTCTGAAAAGAATTATAAATTAAGTGGCCTCATTGCTGTTCCCCAGAAAATCAGCTGGTTTTAGCGGAAAGAGGGCAAGAAGAGGACCTTAAAGAAGCCCCAATCCTGAGAAAATGAATCAAGTTGCAACTCAAACATATAAACTGGCTGAAAATTAATAAGAAAGAAGTTACAGACTCTTCACTTGTATCAGATGGTATGGGAACTTCACATATTTTATTCCCCTAAGGAAAAATAAGCTACCTCAGAAAGCATTTGAAGCTATCAACAAAACAGTCTGTAAAAGACAGGGTGAGATCTACCTTATCAGATTCTCAAGAAGCTTAAAAACTCCTAATTATTTTAGGATGAGATGTCATCTAAAGACTTACCCAGGTTTGTACTTGATACAATAGTGGCAGTTAAGTCCCACAGAGGATTCAGAATACCGATGCTCTACTCTCCCCTACTTTTGGAAGTACTTTAAAATCACTCACCTCTGGTTCTTGAGCTGATGAAGATTCCTGGTGTGTAGCCCGGTATCAGGCACACAAGGTCCAGACAGAGACAGCATGCAGGCATACTGCTGATGGGCTACACAGCCCATCTCAAGTTGGTTAACAACACTAAAATAAAAACACCAAAATTACCTTCTGACACCACTTTGGATCCCTCTGTAGCCAATGGGGAAAGGATGGTACCTCCCTTCGATGTTCTGGATCCCTCATTGGTGGTAATTAATTCTGTCCAGATTGGAGAGGAAATTCCTACTTAAGACAGTTCCAATACCTCAGTGAAGTTGTCTGAATCCTGGCGATTCAGGAGACAAGAGCCCTGTAACTTTCATGGACTGAAAACTGAACAAGAGCTAGAAAGCTGAGTGGGTTTCAGAAACAGACTGTTGCAGAGAGAGTAGAGCAGGCTTCAGACAGATTAATTGTCATGGCTCCGCTGAAGCCACTGGAGCAATGACAACTGACACTGACAATTTACCTCAGAGAGAACATCTACAGTTATATGAGCAGGAAAAGAGACATACAAGAACGTGATCTGTGTCAAGACACCCACAGCTGGAAGCTTTCTCTTTAGACAAGAACCTCCATAACTGTTCTTTACAAGAGTCCTTAAAAAGCAGGTGGCTACTCTGAGAGACTGGAGAAAGGATGAGATAAGGCTCTTGCTATAACCCCCTGCAGCTCGTGTTATTATCTTCCTATAGCCGAAACTACTGTTCTGTAGCAAAACTACAAGTTCTGTAGCATTCCACAATCTCTGTATGGAGTCCCACTGTTTATACAAATGTGCAAGACTGGTCAGTAAAATTCATCTTCTTGCCAGCAAAAAGGCTAAAATTTTTGCTAGTGCCATCCCTCTTTTAATTCTGTGAATAGAATAGAAAAATATGAAATTCATTTTAGAACTGTGAAGTCAAAAAAAAAAAAACAATCAATGCCAGCAAAACCAAGAGTTACTCTTTGAAATGCTATAAAGGCATGCAGGGTTTTTGTCCTTATGCTGGATTTCATTTTTAATTACCTAATATAAGGTCTCTTATAGAGAAAGCAGGACATCCTTTGATAGCGTGCTTCTGAAGTATCCAGTTTATGACACAAAATTAAGAAAAAATCTATAATGGTTCATGTGAAAACTGTAACAGACAGTGATTACTATTAGAATCAGTATTATTATTACTAAGACTAACAAACAAATACTGATTAGTATCAAAAGAAAGCAATTAATTTTTCTAAGATACTGTTTAAGGGAACATGAGCAATTTCTACATGTCTTCAACATGTACAACAGTCTGATTGTAGGTGCGCTTGTCCCATATGCCTGTGGATTGGTAATGTTTATATTACTTTTATTACTATTATTATTATTATTATGTGTCCATAACTGTATTGCCACTTCAAAAATAGATCCATTTTTCTTACACTGATTTGAGTATACATGCTCCTTCTTCCTAGTTAAAATGAAGCATAATAATCTGATGTTCTTTGATGTGATTCCCAAAACCTAACTACAACACAGAGATAGGTTTTCATGTTAAAACGAAGCAAAAAACCATGGTACAGTAAGAAACAATCTTGAGATAGTTACCAACACTGACATATTTGGTCATGATGTCTCCAAAGCTACTGATGGCTGCAACTGCAGCACAGCCGATCCAGAAGGTCCTTTCTGCCAAGCAGTCTTCTATACAGTAAAATCTGTATTGCTCAAAGGACCGTGTCAAGATACACACTAATTACAGAAATGCCCTTCTTTTGCAAAACCACTGTTTTATTTAGTCCAATAACAAATTGCCAAATATGTGTACCTTAAGTAGGTAATGAAAACAGTCAGGTCCGAGGTCAGTCCAGGAAATACAAACAATAATTCAGGAACACGGCTCAGGCAAGGACAAGCTGAGCTGGGATGGGGCTCTTGGGCTGGGCACGGACTGGCTGGGGGTGCCCTATTAAGGTCTAATAGTGCCCTACTGCAGGTCACTGTAAATCTGGTCTGAGGGATTATTTATAAACTCAGTAGCCTCATCTAAACCATTACCTTTGAACATACGTAGAGAATCTTCCCACTTATTGTAGCTCCTTGCCTTGATGTTGCATCTAACAAAGAGCTCCATGCAATTTTCCGAAGGTGTATTACCCCCTGCACTTCAGCCCTTTTGTAACGGCTCTGAAACAGGTACCACCCAGATGGTATTTCTCAGTTCCTAGAGAAAATTCGATTCTGTGATTCTGTGCGTCAGGGGAGGTTTAGGTTGAATATTAGGAAAAACTTCTTTACCGAAAGGGTAGTTAGGCATTGGAATGGGCTGCCCAGGGAAGTGGTTGAGTCACCATCCCTGGAGGTCTTTAAAAGACGTTTAGATGTTGAGCTTAGAGATATGGTTTAGTGTGGGCCTTGTTAGAGTTAGGTCAGAGGTTGGACTAGGTGATCTTGGAGGTCTCTTCCAACCTGAATGATTCTGTGAACGATTCTGTGAAAACACAAATAGTCACTGAGACACACTCATTAGAAATATGTCCCCAAAAAACAACAGGCATAAAGAACAAACTGCAATTTGGCTCTAGACAGACATACACTAAAACAAGGTCTGGTGAGATGAAAGGACAAAACAATGAGTGAAGCAGAGTCTCAGAGTCTTGTCCTCTTTTTATTTATGCCATACCGAGACATAACAGACAACAAAGATAGACACACAAAAAAGCTAAGTCCTTTTTTTCCTTTGTGATTATATGTGTCAAGCCAAGGGATGAGTTAAATATAAGAAATGTACAATTCTGTCTGAAACACCCCATTTTCTTGCCTTTAAACCACACTGCAAGGTATTAATTTATGGAAAAAATAGTGTCATCCAAAAATCACCAACTTCTGTTTATTAAAACAAAAAATGTTCAGCGTCCTGGGATTGCAATGAGAATGAGAGGTTTATTAGCAAGTCTATTTTCTACTCAACAGTCTAACTAGTTTCCTGCTGTGCTGTTTCCCTAATAGGCCTGTGGATTAAATGCAAAGTTTCTTCATCTAAATGAGACTTCTACTTCAGACTAATACTGGAAGAGACTATGTATTTCAATAAAGAGAAAGCTAAAAAACAAAAAAACAAAAAAGTTTCTTAAGCCCTTTGCTGCCCTCTGGTCCTCCCCCTGGAGGATTCAGAGCCAGAAGCAAAAACACAGAGAAACAGACTAAATCACTGGAGGCTGAACTGGAATTTTCTCTGTGTATTTTTGATGACTGACATGGACACAGCAGTGGTGTTGCTATGAAGGACATGTGAGCGGCCAGTAGCAGAGCAAGTGTTGCACCAAGTGCTATTAACTCCTTCCTCCTGTTAACAGTATAGCTCTCCCAGACCTTTCTGGCTCTTTGTCATACCCCAGATTTCATTTGCTTTCACTCTTGGCATCTGCTTTTCTTCCTCCCATCTCTGCCCCTCCTCTGTTACCTCTGTGGATGTGCTGTTTCCTCTGAGTCTCTCTTCCCACTGTTCTGCAGGATTTTTTCCTCCATGTTCTGCCACCTTCCTTCTGTTCTCTCTTCATTCAGGGTCAGGCTTTGCCCAAATCTGTCTAGAGAAGTCTCATACTGTATTTCTATCTTCTACCTTGCTACTGAATTGTGCTGTTGTTTCTCTGTTGGCAATGCCAAATCCCAGGCCCACAGTCACTGGTAATCACATAATACCTGTCAATGGAAAAAAAAAGTTTATGCCAGAGACCTATTAAATGATTTTCACAGAATCTTTTTGGTTGGAAGAGACCTTCAAGATCACCTAGTCCAACCTAAAATGACATCTGAATCTATAACTACCACCTATTACCTGTAGAAAGTATATGGATAAGACAGATTAAATATTAAGGTAAGCTTTAAAGAAAATCTGTTATGAAATACACATATTACAGACTTTTCTAGGAGGTGTCACAATTAGAGGGAGTTGGTCTCTGATTTTTCCCATTTTGCTTTCTTGTACACGTCAGGGAGGGGGGCACACCAACATAAAATTCTGCCTTCTCCAGAGGGGCAGAAGATGTGCAATGAACACTGCAGGTCCATAACACCACAGAACACACACTCCTCCTCTCTGAACAGTGACTATTGGGAAAACATCGATATACCTCACAACTGAGATGCAGGCTTACCTTCCTCTCTGTGCTCATACTCCTTTCCATGCCCTTATCCTATAGATCATCCTAAAAACTTTTCTTGTGAATGTGCACCAAGAGCACATATGGAAGTTGCTTTCTGCGATTGTCCATAAATCCATTGTAAATCCATAAATCCATAGAACCACCTCTGCCCAAACCAGACTTTCTCATTCTGCAAGCATAAACTGCTTCTGTAATCTGAGCCAGATATTTTGCTGTGTTTTGAACCCCTCCACTGATGCTACATTCACCTTCGCATTTTCCCATTCACCTTTACTACAGCAATCTTTGTACGAGGACAGTCAAATCTAACATCCAACATTTATATCATCACAAAGATGACGAGCTTTGGCCTACAGCCAGTAGAAAAGACCTGCTTTTTTTCTTTTTCTCTCCT
Organism: Anseranas semipalmata; assembly: GCA_013399115.1. Lineage (NCBI taxonomy): Eukaryota > Metazoa > Chordata > Aves > Anseriformes > Anseranatidae > Anseranas > Anseranas semipalmata. The sequence continues at coordinate 8,252 of VXAA01005853.1, read as the reverse complement.
GCTTCCGAGACTTGTTTTTAGTCTGTGTATCTTTTTAATTCAATACAGTCCAAGCAATGTGATGAAAATTATATTAAGACAAACACCATGGACAAATACTGAAACAGTATGTCAGCAAGTGATGGCCTGCACTGCACGTATAGCAAAAGGAGCGTTATAAACTTCTATATTACTGTTTCAAACATAGTTGGGGAAAATATTTGCTCCATCTGAAGTTCCTGAAAGGCTTTCCACTGCTTTCAATGATCCTACTTTCAGCCCAGCAAGAGCTGACCTAAATGTAGATCAAAGTATAGAGAAGGAAACAGATTAAGATTTGAATATCAACTCCATCACTGAATTTCTTCATTAGTTCTGGTAAATCATTTTGACTTATATTACTCATTCTCAATCATTTTGACTTATATTACTCATTCTCAATCTCTAAGATAAGCGTCAGCTCTTTTTCACAGCACACTGCAAAGCTCCTTTTGTTGTTGTTGTTGTTTTAATGTAAAATACAATTACACCTTCTGAGGGAAGATGGATAGATAATTGAATATATCTTCTCAGAGGCAAACAGCTTTAAAAAGCCAGAAAAATCTCTTTATGTCCACATGGAAAACAAAGTTTCCTTTAGCTGAAAACCTAACCAGACTTCAGAATAGGCCGCAAAGTGTGCCTACAGCTGCCAAGAAAGCCCTGGACAGAAAAGAGTTTTAGATTCTAGAATTAATTTTCTAAGATTTTGCTTTTAAAGACAAAGTCCACATTAATGTTTTGTTGCTGCTTTTATCTGGCCTTGAAAGATGGTTGGGACCTCAGATGTCCTGCTAGCTATCCAGACTCATCACATGGCCCTTATTTCAATTGCATTACAAATAACACAAAGGCTGAAAGACTAATGTCAAAATTATCTGCAGCATTGTGTTTTGTTTTGGTTTTTCCCTAAAACATTATGCAAAATTTAGAGAGGAAAAATACTTCAGAGTATCCATTTCCCCCAAGTGGTTTGAATCTGGTGGCAAGGAAAGCAAGAGTTCTGGTGAACTTGTTATTTTCACGGGGTCAGCAGAACAGGTTTCATGCTTTATAGCATGGGGAGGAACTAAAGGTCTCTTTCCTCCGTTAGGAATTTTGATGCAAGATTAAGCATAGGTCTCCATGTAAATATTTTACCTGTTCTCTGACAGACTATTAATCAACATAGAAGAGTTGATTAATCAACACAGAAATAAAACAGACTGTTGAGAGAAGGATACCCACAAACCAGCCTTTCCTCTTGTGACCACCAGATATAGACACCATACTCAGCTTTGCTTGGAACCAAACTATATTCAGGCCACATATTCAAATTCTTCTCCATTTTGGAGAAGAGCTGGGGAGGAAGGAAGATTAAATAAATAAATCTTTTCTTCTGCCTCATTTTCTTAAGTCCAGAGTGAGAAATACACTAACAGTAATTAGGGCTGAGTTTTCCACTGGAGTAGGCTTGTTAAAAATTTACTAGCAAACTTATCGTTTAAGTGAATAAATCTAGCATACATGAAAAAGCTGAGAGATATTTCTCATTACAGAGGTCTGTCACAGTAGTTTACAGGCAGAAACATTTCCCTCCAACTCTCATTTATTATCTTGAATATGGAGAGCTCCTGTCAAAACACAGCTCTGCCAACACACTTTATCCAAATTTACAACAGTAGCTATACTGTAATCCTCTGTCCAAACACTCAATGGGCTGTGTGCTTCCATCCACACCCACTCCTGTGTTTGAATGTTTACCTCTTGAGCCATCCAAGAGCGCAGCAGTTTCATTTTAGCCCCTTTTTGCCCTATACAATTTATTCCAGGACCAAAGGTCTCGCACACAGAAAACCAAATGTATCCATTTGGCAGGATTCAGGAACTGAAACTAGAATGGGATTTCCCAGATGAGATAGACCTTGAACTTGCAGTGAAAACGTAGGGCTCCAGCACACTGCCCATGAGCTGCGCTGTATCCATTCACGGTACCACGCTCAGCAGAGGCACTGACAATCAATCCCAGCTTCATGAGAACATGTCCTCCGGGATCCAGCCTCCAAAGCAGTCCCAGTGCTCAAGGAGGTTGTTGCTTCCATTCCATGGTGGAATGAGTATTTCTCCCTGTGCAAGGTATTGCAGCTGAAACTCCTGTGCATGACAGTACGGAGGCTGGTATCTGGCACAGCTGGCCCTACAGCATTACATCTAACCTGTCAGAGCTCATTTTCAATCTCATTATTCCGGGGGCTGGAGCACTGCCAAATCATTGCCAATGGTTCGGCAGCACAAGATCCCCTGGGGTGCACTTTGTTTTCAAATGTCTCTCTCCAGCCTTACACAACAAAGCTCTGTCATAAAACCTGCGCAGAGAGCAAGCTTTCTGTGCCTACTAGGCACAAACTAGTGGCATGCATCTCTGCTTGGTCTGACAGTCCTGTATTTGGGATGCTGAACGGATCAGAAAATAGTCTTCCCATAGGGGAAAAATCCTTTGTGGAAATCCAGCCTTCTATTTGCACTCTCCCTACGTTCAGCAGTAAGTAAACATGCCATAGGTCAAATCAGCTTGAGTTGTTTTTAAATGTGTTTTCCCTCTCTTTGCCGCCCCCTTCACCTGAATCTTCCCTTTTACAGTATATTTTCTTGTAGCCCATATTAATAGTAGTGAAGTGTGTAAGAAGTATTTTACGTCCATTACTTGCAGACTTGCCATGTTGTATGCATTAGCACGCACAAAGCAGAAATGTTTTCAGCTTCAGGTACCTTAAAAAGGAAAGAAGACAGTTGAGAGAAGTCAAATCTGGAAGCACGCTGCATCGCCTTAGAACAGTCAAAAGAAGATAGTGATTCATAAAGTGTGTACACAGGGAATATTACTTGAAGTTCGAAGGTAGAGTAACAAGAAATAATACACCCAGCAGCTTCCAATCTTCCAAAAAGTAACAAGGAAACAAAATCAGAAAAAAATAAGATACATACAGTGTTTTCTTGCTTTGCTAGAAGCTTATGGAAGATTCCTGTGAATGACAGCTTACCATTCCACCCTTGAAAAGAAACATGCTCTTTCTTGAAATGCAGTAGAAGGACCTACTTTCCACGAATATCTGACAGGCCTGAAAATGCTAAACTAAAGGAGAAGTTACATCTCTCTCTACGTAACAGGCTTCACTACATACTGAATACAAATGTAAAATATTCGATGTAGAATTTAAAAGGATATTTAAGATGACAGGATCCCTCCTTTATCAGATCCTCTACTATGTTTCAGTTCTTGAATGGTCATAGTGTGGGGTGTCTTCTTGGTGTCGGTTTGAGAATGTATGGATTTAAATACCAAATCTGGGACCACATACTATGTTTCCTAGATTTCCAAAAGTTGAAAAACTTGACATGAATTTTCTCAAGAGCACCTCAGATGGGCTCTTAGTCAGAAAAAACAAGGCAAGAGAGACCAAAAGAATGACCAGCAGGCTAATACTCCTAATTACAACCCTGCAACAGATGATATCTGTAGCCCTAGGCAAGCTGCTTCAGCACTCTGCAGAGCCTGACAGTTAAGGGGGAAGAAGCAATAAGCAGCAGTACAGACAGAGGCTGTTTGATGTACACTGAAACTCGCTATTTCATGCGGATCAAATAGTTACCAAGCACTGATGGATTGGTTGAGTTTAAAGTACTACAGAAAATCTCAATACCCACTCTAAATCCCCTACAGTCCACTGTCTTCCCAATCCATATCCTTAAGCTGTGTACTCAAGAGCAGAATTTCTTCTGTGGCTGCTATTTTTCTACTCATATATTAAAGAAGAAAAGCATGCCAAATGAACAGGGGTAAAAAAATAAATAAAAAATAAAACATACAAGAGTGCACTAACAGCATCACCATGCCCAGCTAAATTGCTAAAAACTTCCTAGAAGTGGTCAAACCTAAATCTATGTTTTGAAACACGAATAAAACTGTTTATTTAACCAGTTATTGATCTAGTCTCTTTAAAGAAATTACTTAAAGTATTCATCCTGATCTGGGCAACAAGAAACCAGGCAGAAAGTCTTATGTCTAGATTAAATGGTAATGGACATCCCTAAACTTACTCCTTCTCTTTCCTGTCCTTTGGAAAGACCAGCATTCCATCCATTTTTCTCTTCTCTCTCTTTGCATCCTTTCTGCTTCCCGGGGTGAGCCACATTCCCATTCCCTCAGCTGTAGCTGAACTACTGCCAAGCAGCACAGCTATCAACCCCAGCGCATGCCTGGGTTTGTGACAGTGCCAATTAATCCCTTCGTAGCAGTATAAATTGGTTGCATAATTTGTGTCTTAAACATCTTTAAAAGCAGACAACTGGTGATGAGATGTGCAGCTTCACCTGGTTATATTTTGTAGCATGTAGGACATGACATTGAGAGGCATGTAAATAACTTTGACGAGCTTTCTTCTACTACAGGTTGTTTTGTTTTGCTAACAAAAAGGCATTGAGGCATTGGTTTGTCAGATATAGATATTTTTGAGAAAACATTTGTCCCCAGGAAAGTGACACCACCAGTCTTTGGATTTTTTTGGATTTTTTTTGGATTATCAGCTCAAGTACTCCATACCATGGTGCTGAAAGCCTCTGGGTTGAGCCCTGCTGATGATGCAGCAGGGACTACAGGGCTTCAGAGATGTGACAGGTCCCAGAGCTATTCAGAAGGTACAAATCCCCGTTAAGTACCTCAATACTTGACTCACTGTTTGCATAGACAGCACTGAAGCGTATGGAGTATACAGGATGATCTTACAACTGTAAGAAAAGTAAGCACTACTGAAAACATTAGGAACTCACCTGCTTTCAAAGGTATGCATTTGTCCTGAAATTGGTGACTCTTCTTCTCACCCAAAAAACACTTTGTATTGAGATTGTTGTGAACAGGATTAACATAGTCATTTGAAGAACTGGGAACAAAGAAAATCCTGCAGCTCAAAGACATTCTTAGGTTTTCAGATGGGAATGTGGACAGCCTCACCTACGTGGTCTTTGTCCACACACAGATGCATGCACACATACACACGTACATCTGCCAGCCTGTTGAGTAGCTAACTGCTTGACCTGGTGAGGCTTGCAAATGCTCGCTTTTCAGTGAAACCCTCGGATGAACATGCTGTTCAGATATGTATCCGGCTGTTCATACAGAACAGTAACCACAACAACATTGTTCTCCAAAGTCCCTGCTCTGAAACATTCTTGGAGACTGCAAACCACCTCAGAAACTATCAGATTCAGACTGGCACCTTCCGATTCCTTCATCTCTTCCCCTTATACTTAAGCCTGACCTCATCCTCCTGTTACGAGACTCAGAGGTAACAAATTCCTACCACAAACGTGACCCTAGGTGTCCAACACAGTGGTAAACATGGTGCAAAACGTGCTTATGCATCATGCTCTGGGGTAGAAATCAGATGGCTCTGCAGTGACGGCATTTGATTTACAGGATGATATTAGTTTGGATTTATTTTTTGTCAACGACAAAAAGTTGAGCCCTATTTGAATATAATTAGATATTTAATATTTTGACATATCCATGACTATCTATGACTACTTTATCTCTCTACAGTGACAGGAAAGATCTTGAATCTGCCTGCTGCCAAAAATATCGGTTACTGATGCTCAGCCAAGTGCAGAATCTCTCCTAGCACCTTTCTGGCCTAGTTTAGGTGTCTTAAACAACAGGTCAATCCTATGGAGACCTGCTGTAAACACCTACCTTCGCCAGGTCTGTACCACGTCAGCCACCTTAGAAAATTCAACTTCAAGAGAGAACACTGCTCATTTGGTAGTCCCACAGACAGGTGACATGCAACTGTTGATTTCGGTCCATAAAAAATATTCTTTTCTGGAAAGTCTGTAGCAACACCTTCAAGCAGTCAATTAACCTTAACAGTGCTCTGGGATATTCTTGAGGCTTTTTTTGAATGCTCATTGATAGCTCTAATGGCCTGTACAGTGCACACTGCTGTATTCCTTCTCTGTCTCATTTCATAAACACTTCTCAAAAGCATGGGGACGCCGACCAGACAAAGTTCAACAACCGTGCGCATTGTGCACTGAAACACGAGTCTGAGAGGAAGAGGAAAACGTTCTGCATTTGCTGTCCTTCTGTGAGCCCTACCAAGAGTCTTAACAATTGAACAGGAAAGGACTCTCACTTCATTTAGCATGCCGTGGCTTACCACAAGATTATTCTCTACCATTGTAATCTCAAGTGCGCTAACAGCTGCTTTCAAGCATCAGCACCTTGTCAGGGAGACGATCCCTATCTACAGGATCTCACGAGTCACCACTTGCACCTTATATTTAACTGACAATATTTCATTGACCTACTACTCCTTGCCATAACCCCTAGCTACGTAATTGCAACAAGAGCTATACTTTTATGTTTAACAGCAGTGTATCTAACACACAGTTTACTACAATACCTTGTGTTAGCCGTGTATGACAATCTTGGACTGGAACTTTAAGCATTCCAGTAATTTTAAAACATGATGCTGGCATATATAAATACTTTTAAATCCACAGAACTCTGAGCATCTCGCAGATGAATTATCACCATAACAATTTTTGCAGCAGAGAGGGTAAAATTTAGTGTGCACAGAGGAACGACTCTTAATTTCTTACAACAGAATTGCAGGAGACATCCCCTGGGAGAGAACACAGCAGCAGCCACCCAACTGCACGCTCCCCGAGAACAACGTGGCATCAGGACTCCACCTAAAAACTGTTTAGCAGCAACAAGAAACCAAGTGCCCAGTACTGTGCAAGAAAAGTGTGCAAATGATGCATGTTTAGCAGCTATAGCCTTCTCCCCAAGGCAGTCCTTCCAACTCCTTAATCCCTTTTGTTCTCTCTCTGGCCTATCATTTTGGCATGGAGGCAACAGAACTGAATGCAAACACTGTGACTCCAGTTTTGCTGCAATTCAGAGTGAAGGAGACTTGGGGGCATCCGATCACTCCTCCAGTCTCCAGTGCAAACAGCCCACGGGAACAGACTGACGGCACCCATAACTCCTTTAGGGGCAGGCAGGGGGGTTCCCTCTGTCCTATGCTTCTGACACAGCTTCCATATTACAGAGATTACAGAAATAGTTTTGCATGGTTTTGATGTCCTGTACACTAAGCAGTAACAGGTGACCCCGAATCAAAGCCCAAATCTCCCATATTAAGTATAATACAGTACTAGAGATTAGCATAATTTCCTGCAGCTCTGTTGATGGTATTGAAAATTATTAGATCTTAATATATCAGCAAAGCTTGCCACAGAAGCTGAGGAATACAATCTGCTTTGTCCCATGCGAGCTTTATTTTAGATTTATACTTGAGAATGAAGCTGACATACAGCAGACAATTCAAATCCACTTTCTCTATGGACAGATCTTCAATTGTCATCTACAACCCAGTCCAGCTGCAGATCCAAGAAATGATGTGAAGAAATCAGCAAGAAGTTTACAAAATAGCTCAGCTAGAAGCTGCCCTTGCCTGTCAGTCTCATGATAAGAGGAAACCTGGGAAGTTCAAATGCAAAACCAAAACAAAACAAACTGGCTTCAGAGACTCACCAGCTTGCTCTGTCCTGCAATACATCCAGAGGCAACAAACTGTGTCAAGAATGCAAGATGAGTTCAAAGTGTGTGAGAGCTAAAATGATCTGCAGAAGAAAATCAATACAGACAAACCTGTGTTAAGGAGACACATGAGAAATTAGAAAAGATCAGTAGCTTAACAACAAGAAGCTTTTGAGAAACAGGAAAATGAATCATATTTATTATACTTCGTGCTGTCCTTTGAGGCAGAGCTTGCCTAACAGAGGTGCTGTATTTCCATAGATTTCCCTCTAATGTCCGTGATTTGTGAAAAATCAGCAGCTGTAATGATAAATTCTTTGCCAGCTAGATTGGAAAGTTAGCTTTGCAAAAGTAACTTGCATGTAACTTGCACAAAGCAGAAGAAAATAATGTACAGCCCACGATAGCGCAAGAAAACTGGCATTGACTAAATTGCAAAACTTAAAAAAGCAGGTTTGGTTTCCACAACCAAACTGAAGAGATTATAATAACATCTGCAAAGAATTTCTCCCACCTGGGCAACCCTTCAAGCTCATGGCTTTTTTTGTGCCAAGCAGAGAGGAGGGTGACGTTATGGATGCTGATGCGTCCATGGCAATACAAAAGGGGAGGAGAAGGAAATATTTTCCAGCTTCAGAAAGTTACATCGAAA
>VXAA01005852.1:850077-911020 GCA_013399115.1 Anseranas semipalmata | reverse complement strand
GCCACCCCATATTAATTGTTCAGCATGACGTTATATGGTATGGAATATCCCTTTGGCCAGTTTGGGCCAGCTGTCCTGGCTGTGTCCCCTCCCAGCCCCTTGTGTACCCCCAGCCTCCTCGCTGGCAGGACAGCACGAGAAGCTGAAAAGTCCTTGGCTCTGTGTGAGCACTGCTCTGCAACTACTAAAAACATCGGTGTGTTATCAGCACTGTTCTCATCCTGAATTCAAAACACAGCACCATACCAGCTACTAGGAAGAAAATTAACTCTAGCCTAGCCGAAACCAGGACACTCAGACAGGTTATTTCTGGGGATCCCTCGGGATGCTTTAGAGCAGCAGAAGCAAAATGTGTTTTGGGTTCAGTGAGAGGCTCACCCAAATGCACAAAGCATTCAAAACAATCTGGGTTCAGCTTTGATGGAGCCTTGGGTGAGGACTGCATTTGTTCTCAAGGTGAGTGAACCAGTGCAAATTGTAACACTTTTTGCCCTGTGCCTCGAGCTTCCATTCAGACCGATGCTATGTTCTGGGCAGTTATAAATCCAGCAAAGCTGGTTTCCATGAACACAATGCAGATTTTGTGCATGATGTTTCCTTACATACCATGCTGTCAGTTTTCATCATTAAAATCTCGCCCAGGGAGATTTTTAGGAAGTGCTGTATTTGTCTGAGATTTTCCCTTTGATTGCTTGAAATGAAAGACAGTGAGTGAGGCAAGGCTGGTAGAGGAGATAACACCTTTTATTACACCGACAGACAAAGCTGGAAAAAAACAAGCAAGCTGAAACAGAAGCTCACAGACCTGAGAAAGCCTCGTGTGCCCCAAAGCCTGCATGCTTTTACCCATCTCTATCAGCTGATCTAATAAAAGATGTTGTCTCTCTTTACAAAGTTTGATTTGTACCTTTGGACAATCACGTCCAATTTTGCCACTATAATGAAATGAAGACACAGAAGTGATGAGTGGCCTTAAGACAAATTTGTAAGCAATAGCGCACTCAGAAACACCTGGAATAAAACCATGGATACTCTGCGGAACTGTGGTAAAGATCTGAACCACAGGAGACTTCTCTAACTCCTCCTTAGAGCAGTTATTTAAGCTCACTCTGATTTGCATCTCTGCATTAAAAAAAAAGGAAGGAATGCAGATTTCCTTGTGTGTGTTTCAGCGCTGCGAGAACCAGTCCCACTACCACGAAATCTGTGGTGCTTCCCACTTTTGATCCTTGCTGAATACAGAGTATTTGAAAACAATGTGTCATGCAACGATACTAACCAAATATTTCTGACCAATACTAAGAATGGTTCAGGCTCCAGCAGAGATCCAGGTTTGGTTTTATTTACCCTGCACACATTACTCAGCACCCAGAGGTTGTATTGGCAACGAAGAAAATAACACCGCCTTGGCCAGATGGTAGGCACCCTGATCTGACACCCTTAGATATGATAGCGGGATCGGTGAGATGGTTTTGGATAAAGTGCACATTGCATCGTTAAAACAGCAGCACACAGAGGCCAAAAAGCGGTGAGAACAATTTATTGGTTTCAATCCAACCCAGGCACAGGTTGCGGGGCTCCCCAGAGGTTCGCCGGGTGCTGGGCCTCCTTTGGGAAGGATGATTGGGCTCTTAGTCACCGCGCAGGTAGCGTTACGGGAGGCGTGCGCTGGCAGCCAGCCCAAGTCCAGCCTGCTCCTTGCTGATTGCCAGAAAACGAACGAGCAAATACTTCCGCTTTCACGCTGCTCCCTCCCCTCTGGCTGTACCTGCAACCTGGACCAAGGCCGTGTTTGGGCCAAACTGGAGCTTCTGGGGCAGCAGCTTGGGAAAAAACCTGACCCACCGAAGTAAGACCAAGTGAAAGAGGACTGGAGGGGCCATCCTGTGCGTGGGGCAGGACCTGAGCAGAGAGCAGCAGGTTTGCCTGTGCTGCTGAATCATTCCCTGCCTTCTTCCCACCGTGGGTCTTGGGGAGATGAGCATTTCGTCAGAGCACAAGCCCCTTGGGAAGCAGGTCACTGGCAGCCTGCACACGGTGAGTAAGGTACGGGCTCGGGCGCACAGCTCCCTCCTCTGGGATCACAGCATCCCCTCTGGGCTACGTTATGGGCTTTTTTGGTCCCCCATCTGCTACTTTGAAGACACCAGGGCTTGCCAGATGTGTGCCAAGAAGAGGATTCTAGGTAAAAAGCTGTGTGTGACTCTGATCTGTTTGCACCAGTTTGGTTACAGAAGGGCCATGTCCTTCACAGGCACACAAGGCAACAGCAAATAACCTAGGTGGTTATTTTTCTCCTTTGACAAGGGGTGGAATTAATTCGATGTTAACTTCAATTTGCCAGATCCCTAAGTAAAAGCCTGCTATGAGTTTTGGGGGTTTTCGATGGTTCTTAGAGTCTCTAATGATGTGTAACTTGCTCTGTGTTTTAGATTTGCAGAATCATCAGCTGGGAGCTGTAGTTTTTCTAGCTCTAAGGAAAATTATGTCAACCACAAGACAAGGGGCATACTCCTGGGCAGAAATCAGATTATGTTTTCTTTTTCCTCTCCTCTGCCCTCAATCTATCACTAAGTGGCTTGCCTTCTCTGTTGTAGCTGTACAGCCTCTCCCCCAGTACAAAAGGCAGACCTCTCTGTCTCCAACAAATCCAACCTTCTTGTGTTGTACTCTTCAGGTGTAGGTTGCAAAATGCTTCCCCAAGGAGCTAACTGTTTTGCAGATAATAAACTGGGGCACAGATGGATGGAATGACTTCATAAGTGTCACCTCGCTGGCTAATGACAGAGCTGGGAATCAGCTGGTCCCAGAGTTCAGACCCAAAACCATTATACAAGATCTGACTGAACATAATGTTAGTTGGGCTACCATATTAACACAGAATACATTTTCCATTTGTATTAGTGACAAACATTATGAAGCACTCAACCTGCCATCTGAAAAAGGAGCAAAGGCTCAAAAGCATGAGACCCTCCTGACAAATGATTCCCGCTGGGGAAAGCTGTTGTTATCACTTGGAGTAATGGCAAAGTTCCTAACTGAGAGGTTTTACTACAGAAACAGCTTTGGGGCATGTTCTCTAGTGGGTAGAAATCGCTATATACTCTCAGACAATCATTTTATGTTCTCTTGGCCCTGTTGCAAATGCCCTCGAGATGAAGCCACCTACGCTGGAGCAAAGCAATATTCCAGCTGGGTCTTTGGCCCCCATCTCCTGTTGTTTCCCTGGCCTGCCTAAGCTGTGAGCTCATTTCTGCAAAATCCGATAGCTTGCTGTTGTTTAAAAGACAAGGTCTCCCTATGCTATGAGTTGTCTGTTCCTATCCCCTCCTTTTGCCAGCTCTGGTGCTTGTTAAATCCCCTGTGAGCCACTTCAGCTCACTAAAATGAAGGAGAAGCAGAGCTGGCACAAGGTGAGCAAGAAAGCACGTAGGTAGGTACAAGGATGGAGAGGGGAGAGGGCAGCAGGGCCCCCCCCCCTTTTTCGTGGTGTGAGCAGTGAGATCAGCTCACGTCATCTGACCTCGTGGGCATGTACCTATAGGGCACCGCAGGCTGGAGCCAGCTAAGCACTAAAGTACACGCTTCACTTCAAGCATATGACTAGCAGCACTGAAGCAGATCCTTGCATGATCAGATCCCCGAAAGAGCAGGTGAGCTCCTGGAAAAAAGGCTTGTTTATTGACTCATGCCTTCCCAACGGCAGGCGTGGTCCTGGCCAGGCATGTGATTTGTGTTACAGGAGTGACGGTGTGAGGGAAAATAACCGCCTCATTTCTTCCTTCTCTTGCTCTACTGAGTGCTATAAAAATGCAAAGGGAGGTTGTTAAAATTCTTCAGCACTGGACAGTCAGGAAGGTCAGAAGTGACGCCAGGTCCAGCTCTCTGGGCATTCAGGCATCCTGTGATGTTTCAGATAGCAGTGGCATTAATGCACAGTGAAATAAAATAAATACGAATAAAAATCCAAACTTTACATTCTTCCTTCTTAAATCCACACCAGTTGCACAAATTATTTTCTTTACTTCCTATTTAATGCTATCACATGTAGATACTTAGATAAACAGATTCTTCGATCCGTCTCAGACATGCTGGATTTTAGTGTCTCAGGCCAGGTTTATAACCTATCCTCCAGACAGCTGAAAGCCAATTCCACCATGTCTGAAGTTTCAAAGAGCTTTAGTTCAGCTTTCGAAGAGAAAGCATTAACTCAGGTGAGAGGAACGGAGCTGCACAGCTTTGAGCTCGCTCCTTGTCCCTCTGCACTGCGGCGGCAGGAGGGTGAGGGCCCTGATCGCTCTGTCTCAAAGCAGGGATAATGCTTGTGCAGGACTTAGGAGATGGACATCAAATCCAAAAACCACTGACAGCTTCCCCAGGCAGGATTCTTCTTCTCCCTCTTCCCTACTGGCAAAATGACTCTTTGCTATGTCCCACAGATGTGGTGAGGACTAATCCATTTAGAAATGTCCAAGTCTCTGCTGCTCTGGTTATAAGGGCCAAGTAGGAATATCCTGCATCTGCTTTTAGAAATAAATGATGAGGATATTCCTGTCTGTCCCCACTGGGACAGGGGCTCATCCTGCTCTTTACACTGCCATTCCAATTTCCAGCTGCAATTGTATTTTTTTTCCCTTTTCCCTGACACTTACACGTTGACAGCCTCCGATGGGTAATGCATGTGGGTTTTTGTCCCCTTGTGATACTTGCAGTTGTCACCAATCGTGGAGCTGAACGTCGGCGGGGAGATGTACACGACGACGCTGAGCACCTTAAAGAAACACCCTGGCTCCAAGCTGGCAGAGATGTTCACTGGCCAGCCCAAACTCAGGACAGACTCAGAAGGGAGGTTCTTCATTGACAGGCCAGGGACCTACTTCAAATACATCTTGGAGTATCTGCGCAGCAACCAAGTGCCCACGCAGTGCATCCAGGATGTCTACAAGGAGGCGTTGTTCTACGACATCGAGCCTCTAATCAAGCAGCTGGAGGACTCCCCGCAAATCTTTGGGGAACTCGTGGCGAGGAAGCAGTTCCTGGCCCGTGTGCCCAACTACAGTGAGAACATCGAACTGATGATCCGTATCGCGAGGGCGGAAGCGGTCGCATCCCGCCGCTCCAGTGTCATCGTGTGCGTTGTCAGAACGGAGGAGGACGCAGCCAGGTGTCAGGATGCCTTGAACAGCTTGGACATGGATAAAAAATCCGTGGTGAAATTTGGCCCCTGGAAAGCAGCACCAAGTATTTCTGATTTGCTGGACTGCATTCAAATGGATGTTGAAGCCAAGGGGTACAAAATATCCTTTCAGCCCCATGTTGCTGAAAAAGGTTTTCGCTTCAAATCACACGACTTCTTCTACAAATTCCTGTTCACCTGGTGGTAGCAAAATGCAGCCGTTGATGGAGAACAGAAGAAAGCAATTATTAAAACAAATTAACTTGGGCCGTGGAGACTAAGCCATGGACTACTGGAGGGACAGGAAGAAATGCATGGGCCCATGAAAGACTCTCCTTTGGTTGTCTGCCAAATGAAAGAGCACTTAAGAGCCACTGTTTTGTTGGGCACTAGGGGATAACTGTACAATTTAAAAGGTATATGTTTTGAAATGCAGTATGATGTTTTCCAAAATGTTTATTCCTTTTGCGTTGTACTGACTATATTGAGAAGTAACAGGCATTGCAGAGCCAGCCCAGGTACCAGGAAAAGGCAGAATTTTAATCTCTGTTGCTGACAATTAGGTAAATTCAGGGAGACAGATTTTAGGGTTGAGCGAATCTCACTCAACCTAAGGGAAATAAATAATCCCAAATATGTCTTGTGGACATGTGGCATTAGTCTCTCAGTGCAAACAGGAACAGACTGATACCTCAGGGTCCAAACCTGCCACTAGGGTTAAGAGCAGCACGTGGACTTGTCCCCTGTACTCAGCCTTATTTTGTTTCGTAGATAACAAGAGCTACAGAGCTTCTTCACACTAACCTGCTGACCTTCTCCTTGCTTTGAACACGCCTCATAAATTAGGATCTGCTGTACCAGAAGCTGCACGGAGTGTAGCAGCCTTTTATTATTTTTAATATTTATTATTGATAAACACAGACAGTATTGACTATAAAGGACACAGACCAACCTCTAAATACTAGCTCACATTTGCAGTGTTGAAAAAAAATCACCTTTGTAAAGCAACAGATCAGATTTGGAAGCATTTTTGAGAGAAAAGACAGGAGTACATAAAATCTTTCCTCTGATTAATACTTCACTGTTTCTCATGTATTGCCAGGCATAATGTTTTCTGATGAAAACAAAAAACAAAAAACAAAAAACAAAAAACCAACACATAAGTGCAATTCCAAGTAGAATCACTGAAAGCTGAATAAATACTTGCTCAACTTAAATTTGGATCTTTAATGAGAAAGCAAAAGCTCTGGCTCTCATTGTTTTCCCTATCAGAACCTAGGTTAAAAGGGATTTTAGTGTCCCAGTCTCTCCTCTTATTACTCCAGTAGTAAGCCTACTCTCCAGCCAATGTATTTATTACTGCTATTATTTATCTGGAAGGAAAGACAGCTTTCCTTTCAGCTATACTCCAGGATCAACAAAAGGTAAAAATACCAACACTGATCTGAGGAGTGATCTAAGAACACAAACTCCTTTCTCCTGTCTATTTCAATTCACACTATTTCAATCTTTTTCTTGTGACATTCATAATTATTACAACACTATTTTTAATTTTATAAGCTTCTGGAAGAATAGGGAAACCCTCTGTGATTTGACTGGAAGGAAGTGTCACCGAAGCTAAAGCCTGGGGCCTCAGTGGCTATTCTCCTTTACAGGACATGAGTTGGGTCTTAAATCATGTGTAAAAAACATCTCCATATTCCGAAGTGTTTTTGGTGGGGGGGGTGGTTTTTTTTTTTTTTTTTTATGAAGATGGCTGTTAGGTTGGTTTTAATAACTCTGCGGATATCTGAAAATCGGGATGGTTAATTTGATTATGGCTATATCTCCTTTTCTTCTAAGAACATGGATTCCTTCCTGTTAAGGACAATAATCTCTGGGGTGATAAACAAATATATTTCAACAGCTCTTTGAATCATACAGAAGTGCTATATTTACTGACATCCTCCAAGAAAAATCCCTGAATTCAAAAGTTTTATCTTTGTGCTAATGGATTTGAATCATTCCTAATTCAGTTTGATTTCAGATGTGCCCATCCTAACACAAATTTCCCAGCAGTAAAAGTTGGGAGCCATGCCACTGACCTCCACACAGTTCTGCCATAGGTGTGAGGGGACTCTCTGAGACCTCTCACACTTATAACCTTGTTAAGAACTGACAGAATCAATGTCTGAAAAGGCAAAACGATTTAGAAAATAGGAAAAGATTTAGAAATAGGATCTGTGATCATCTTTGTGATCATAACCAAATGGTTGGTGGCACTTAGCCTGGAAGATAGATGGGGGAGGCCTTCAAAGAGACAAAAGGTTACTATAAGGAGGGGGAGATCAGTTACTCTTGTTACATACTAAGGGTGGAAGAAGGTGTAACTGGCTTAAGTCACAACAAAGATTAGCTATTAGAAAAAAATACCTGATTATAGCATAGTTAAAGCCTTGAACAACCAACCTCCTAAGACTATAGAACTTCTTCAATGAAGGATGATCTGAATGTGCTCGGTTCTAGTTCAGAGGTGAAGAATAGGCTAGACCACCAGCACCCATTATTTTTTTTTAGCTGATGTAAGTGACTCTAATGGAAGGGCTGAAAACCTGTATGTTCCAACTCCTTCACAGATCACTTTGTCCCTAAGATGTGACCCGAATGCAGCTATCCCTGGCTATGTCGCATTCTGTGTGTGTCCTAGCATCTTACTAGATAACAGCTATCTGTCACAGGGGCTTTCCAGTGCTGCTGCCTCTTTCCTCTCTCTTTGAAGGAGACATGTCTGAAGACCGTGTTCATCGTTCCTGTGTGCCTAATGCAATGGTTGCCTTTAAGATGAGCAAGGCCAGGAAACTTCAAGCTGCATTTGTATTTCAGTCTTTACATGATCTAGCATCAAATACATCAAATACTTCCTCAGAGACAACCAGAATATAACAGAATGAGGTGACACCCAGCCTTGAAAGGGACTCGGGCTGTGCGTGTTTTGAGGAAACCAGTTTTTGTATTTTCATATTTTCCAACGTTTTTCAACCAACTAGCAGCAGTGAGAGCAACCCTGCCTATTTACATCAATGCCCTGGGCCAAAACTCACTGAAGAGCCTGAGGATTTCTCCAGTTAGCACAAAACTAGACAGCTCTTTCTTTTATTTCAGTATTTTCAGAACAACCCTTTTGAGAGCACATGTGATGAGGACACAATGCAGTTTTATCAGGACTGAGAAGAGGAATGGCTCCTCTTTCCGCATCTGCATGGGTTTGCAGCATCTTTCCCACACTCAGAGGAACACCTGGGGGAAGCTGCTGAGGGAAACACCAACACCACTTCTCACCAAAAAAAAAAATAATGATAATAATAAATAATAAACCCACAGCAGAGCAAACCCGCTGGGGCAAGGGTGGTGGGCATCCCCCCTTGGTGATGCTGACACATGGCTCCATGTGGCGGGTTATTTGTGAGGAAAACCGAGCCGCGGTGGAGCCGCGCAGCGCGCAGGGCAGGGCAGCGCACACTGAGTCCCACAGCGCCCCCCCCGCCCCGCCGCCGCCATCTTGGGCCTGGCAGCCTGCCCGCCGCGCGTTCCCATGGCAACAGGAGACAGCCCCTCCCTCCCCGTCCCGGCCCAGACCGCCTGACCATAGAGCGGGACCTCCAGGTGGGAAGAGAGGACGCTTCTTTTGTCAGTGGGTGGAGACTCTATGGTCGCGCCGCGGAGGGAGAGGCGCCGTACGGCGGCCGCGAGGGGTCAGGCGGCGGTGTCATGGCGGCGCATCTGAAGAAGAGGGTGTACGAGGAGTTCACCAAGGTGGTCCAGGTAACGCCCCGCGGCGGGGGGACAGCTCTNTAGCCCGGCGGTGCCTCACGCTGCCCCGGGGCCTGGGGGCGGCCTGTGGGGGGGGGACGGGGCATTTGCTTCAGGGTGGGGAGGCCGGGGGGGCCAGGACTGCCGGGGGAGAGAGGGGACGCGGTGGCCCCAGCTCGGGGAGGAAGAGGGCAGCGGTTTTCTTAGGGCAGGGCGAGCTGCTCCAGGCTGGGAGGCGCTGGAGAAGCAGCTGTTTGGGGTTGGAAGGGGCAGGGCTGGCCCCAGACTGAGATGGGGAGAGGCAGTGTTTGCCTGGGGATGGGAGCTGCTCCAGGGGGCTGGGGAAGTGTTCCCTCCCAGGACAGACGAGGGAAAGGCCAGCGACTGCCACGGGGCGCAGGAGCTTCCTCAGGCTGCTCTGGCGGTGAGGCAGCGTTCACTCTGGGAAGGATTTGCTCTGTGTTTCTGAACCGTGTCGCTCTGCCTCCGGCCCGCAGCAGCAGCATGAGGACCTGTCAGCTAAGAAGCTGCGACTGACCAAGCCCAGCAAGTCAGCAGCGCTGCACGTCGACCTGTGCAAAGCCACCTCGCCTGCGGATGCCTTGCAGTACCTGCTACAGTTTGCCAGGAAGCCTGTGGAAGTGGAGAGCGTGGAAGGTGTTGTCAGGATCCTGCTGGAACATTATTACAAGGTGGTGAGGCTGGGAGCCAAGCCTGCTTTCAGAATCCTCCTTCTGGCCTTGTTATCTTGGGATGGGGTTGGATGTGGAACAGGAAGTCTCTGGCTTCTGTGTTGCTGTCTCAGTTGCCAACAGCGTGAGCTGTTGGAAGCTCTGCTTAAGGAAAAGGAGTCCTCTGTCTGCAGGGTTACAGCTCGTGTCACTGGGTCCCTTTGCTGATGGTTTCAGGAGTCAGTGACAGGGATGTGAACTATGTTATTCCTGCAGGTGGTGTGCATGATTAGTTTTAAATTAACAAGTATCAGAAAACATGACAAGAAGTTTTCCAAGGAACCCAGTTGTCCAAAGCTGGCTCAACTGTATCTAAATACTTCCTGAGTTCTCTAAGAGTGGAGAAACTTTTTAGCTATTGCCTATGCTGTGGACAGAGCACTTTTAAGATGACACTTCTGAAAAACTTTTAAATGAAAAGTTTTTCAACAAAAAATCTTAACAGCAAGATAACAAATAAATAACAGAAATAATATATGTTTCATACTATCTGGATATTGATCCTTCATTTGATTGTAGCTAAGAAAGAGGCACTGTAGGCTGAAACATTTGTCATGAATGTCCTTGCACTATTCTTTCTTTTCTTTACAATAGAGTGTACTCTGCTTTCAATTGACACTAAACTCTAAGTTGTGTTTTATTGGTGTCTGCATTTAACTTGCTTTTGGCTTGTGTGTTGAGACTGTTTTACATTTATTTATTTTTTTAAAAATAACTTACTTTCATCATTGGACTATTCCACGCCCAAAAGAGCGACCAACTTAAGGAACCTAATTTCATAACTTTCTGTGAAGAAAACTGTGGTTCCTGATTAAATAACACAATTTAAATTTGTGTTGCAGCCTATATTAGAAAAGAAACTCTTAAATCTGCAGACGAGGTCAGATTTTCAAGTGCACAGCCTGTTACAGAAGGCAGATTTTAAAAAGCATTGCAGTCCTGAAGCAGACCTTATATTGCCTGAGGTCAAAACTTTCTGAAAAACTGGTTTCTGAATATCTCCAGAAAACTTGCAGCTGAACTGGTCTTTCAAAAACTTAAGCCTGAAAGTGGTAACTGCGGTGGAAGTTGTTGTGTGATGGTGTAGTTGTTTGTGGTGTCATTGTTTTGTTTAAGGTGGTGCTGCAGCCTCTTGCTCCTTCATTTTTTTCCCCTCCATTTTTCCTCATGGTTCCCATGGCCATGTTGACAGTTGAATCAACATAGCTGAGCAAGTGGCATGTTGCAATGCTGGGGGCACAGAATAAGCTGGTATTGCTGTCAGTGACGGAGTGCCATTAAATAGTGCCAGAGCAGATCCCAGAAGTCTCCTCCCGACTCTCGAGGGTGGCTGGGACAAGGGGTTAGAGACACGGTAACTTTTGCTGGTTTTCTGCTCGTTGAGATGGTGATCAGACCTGTAATAGTTTCTCTGGTTTCCTCCTCACAAGCCATTTGAAGGAGGGAGAAAATGCGTGCTGGGGTGGGAGGCTGCTCGTAGCTTGGTGATAACATTGCAGACGTTGTGCAAAAGGCATTTAACAACGCCTTTATAAGGGTCCTTTTAGAAATGGTTGCTTTTAGCTGTACTCGTGGAGAGGATTGTCCTGTTACTAGTAATGGGTGTAAATGCCAAATGTGTTACACTGTGGCAATCTGTGCATCCTAACACTAATGGACACAGTTCAGCGAGAGTAGCTGTTGTTCAAGAGCACATTTTCAGTTCTGAAGAAAGAAAATGCTTCTTGGCTCAGTTTAGAAAGAGATTACTCCCACGGGTATAGCATTTGTCACTGTAGGGAGTATGACACTCATGTCTCTCCTAAACACTGTTGAAAGATGTAATAGTTGTAATTGTAATATTACTGCACCTGTTGAAAGATGTAATAGTTGTAACTGCAATATTACTGCACCTCTGTGTTCAGCATTGTACAGTTGCTTAGATAAGGCATAAGTATAAAATCCAAACTTATTTTTGTCTTTCTACCCTATGTTGGATGTCCTTGGTGATGTGAAGAAAGAAGAGGGCTTCCACTTACGACTAGAAGTGCTGTGTGCACAAGTCTGTAGAATACTCAGATTAATAACTCTTTGAAATACGTGAATTTTTAAAAGGAATTTAAAATTAATAATAATTTGTGAAGCTTATTTATGTAATTATCACCTGTGACAGCTTTTGCTGTTGCTTAAATGAACAAATGTATGCAGCTAACAAGCTGCTTTTATTTTGGATTATTTTTACCTTGCTCTATTGGGTTTCTTTTTTTTTTGTTGTTGTTGTTAGATTGGCATGATTCCTCCCCACTGTTAAGAGAAACAGTTATTTCCCCTAGCCCGCAGACCCTGGTGCTTAGCAGAGGTCAAGAGACCATCAGTATCAGTTCATCATCTAAAATTCTCTTATTTGCTTATTAACAACTTACAAGATATTAACATTATCAACAATGAATTTTCCAGGATCTTGAAAAACTAATTATTTAAACTTTAAATAGGTCCTGCCTCTGTGTTGTGTTTTTTGCTCTCCAAAATGAGAAATTAATAAGGATGTCTGTTGTTTCCTTCCAGGAGAATGATGCCTCTGTAAGATTGAAGATCGCCTCCTTGCTGGGTTTGTTATCGAAGACTGCAGGATTTTCCCCAGACTGTATTATGGATGATGCCATTAACACACTTCAAAATGAGAGTAAGTCACGCTTTTCAGATGGTGCTTGAGATCTAGGCAGAATCATGTAGTATTTAAGCATTTAGGACAGTGGCAAGCCCCTGGCATACATATGTGTATCTGAAATCTTTGACTGGGAATTATTGCTCAGAGTGTTTATTTTCTGCTCTTCTGAACTGTGGCAGGCAATTCAATGTTCTGAGGATAAGAAAAAATTTCCTCAGAATTGTCTACCCTATACCATTTTTATTTTTACATTCACTGTTTACATGTACTTTACTTGATGCAGTTTAATATTATTTTAATGTCATTTAGTGGCATTCTGGGCAAACAGTGGGCTAAGCTGTTGAGTGAGCAGTGAAGGGCTCATATTGGGGTGCATCAACAAGACGTAGCCAGGAGATCGAGGCAAGTGATTATTAGCCTTTACTCAGCACTAAGTTAGATTACACCTGGAATACTGCATCAGCTTTTGGGCTCCCCAGTGCCAGATAAATGCTGGTAAGTTTGGTTGAGTTCAGCAGGGGGCGACCAGGGTGACTGGGGGCTGTAGTACATGATGTGCAAGGAGAAGCCAAGGCAACTGGGCTTGTTTGGGCCTTGACTGGAGAAGGCTCCGGAAGAGCCTTCCAACCTGAATGATCCTGTGGTTTTGGAGCTGGTGAGGAGCTCAGCAAATTGGTACGTAACATTTCACTGTTTTGTTTTGCAGAGTCTCATCAAGTCCTTGCTCAGCTGCTGGACACCCTGTTGGTGATAGGCACAAAGCTCACAGAGAATCCATCTGTCAGGATGAGACTGGTAGAGGTAGCCTGTAAGGTAAGGCAGCCGCCCTCAAGATGTAAATACTGTAGCAAAGCTCTGCTCTTGCATGTTGATTTTGGGATTCAATCTATTTTCAGAGAGAGCTTGAAGTACTAAATTTCAAATAAGAGTGACTTGAAACAGAATGTGGTGTGAGCACAGCACTGATTCTAGCTAACAAGTCTGTTAATGACACTGGTGTTTGTGAGGTATCTTTGCTGCTTTTATAGTTATTTTTCTCTTTCTATTATGCTTTATAAGCATGTTGGTGTTTTGCAGATGATATTTAGAAACCCAACTAAGAATATTGAATATATAATATATAACTAAGAAACTTTCATCACTGCCAGAGGAAAAAATATGTACAGCGTTTAAATTATTTTAAATTTTTCAACAAACTGCTAAAATACTAACATTTCTTAACTGCTAGAAATCTTACTATGATTAGTTGTTTTGAAGGGATAAAAGAACAATAAAAATGCAATTACATCTATTCTTCTCTTGTGTTCCATAGCATCTGACGGATTCTTCCCATGGTGTAAGAAATAAATGTCTTCAGTTAATTGGCTGTCTTGGGCCAGTGGAAAAAGGTGTTGCAAAAGAAGTTGAAAGCCAGGCTGCCAAAGATGTCCAGAAGATAATAGGAGATCATTTTAACGACCAGGACCCTCGCGTTAGGACAGCAGCTATAAAAGCCATGGTAAGTATTGCTGGTACAGTGGAAGAAATTGTTTGGGGTTCTATAAGGAACCTGGTAAGGGGCTGTTAAGTCCAAATATATATATATATATATTTTTTTTTAAATGACATTTCGGTTAACAGTTTTTCATGTGGGTTAGAGCATGGTGACCCTTCAGAAATTTTTAGCTTTGCAGAAATATAAGCAATTACCATGCACCTGAGAATTTTGGTTAATGTGAGTTGCTTGTATACGGGTTTATAACAATATCCCATCTCACTGATGGTGAACAAAGGTATTTTAATTATTATTATTAAACTATGAAGAAAGAAGCAAGATTCATTTGGGAGGATCAGACTTTGCTTGAATCTGTCTGGGATCTCCCTCTGCTGGAGGTTGTGCTCATCCTTCATTTGCATTCAGTTTTGATTTTTTTCATACAACTTTTTAAACCTGTTTAGTGACTGCTGCGATGACATTGAACCAAATCCATAGCAAGATTTATGACCTTGAATTTAACAATTACAGAACAAAGTCAGCTGCTTTGCTTTAGTTTCAAGATCCTGAATGGATTCGGGGTCACTAACCTCTTCTAGGGTTCTTGATTACAGTTTTCCTTGCTACTGTGTTGTTTGTTTTGTTTTGTTAAATTATATCACCAGCATGTTACACTTTGAGGAAGTGGATACAGAAAAGCAACTGTTTCCTTTGTTGTTGACTGTATTCAACCAGATATTACTGCTTTTCTTGTTTGTCAGATTCATTATATTACTTTGTTTCAAATGGAGACAAACAATGTTTGGTAGGATAGTTTTTTGCGGCTCCTCTGGTTGGGTAATTGAAAACATTTACAGGGCAAGAAAATTCACTGGCAATGCTACTTTTGGGTCCATGATTCAGGTAGTGGATGAAACTGGCTAACACTAAATAATTGTTTGAAGGTTGGGAGAATGGACAGACAGTGTATTTATATAAATGCTATTTTCCTAAGCAATCAAGTTATAAGTGGTTGTGATGTTTGAAAAGTTTATACTGAAGTTGAGATTTTTATTTAAAATGCTTGTCAGGGCCAAGATCATGAAACAGCTTAATTATAGCAGCAATCAAGAAGTGCAAGCAACTATTCTTTACTCAAAGCAGGAAAAGAAGAGGTGAAAACTGTCACTGAAAACCATAGTTATATTTCCTTTTTTTTTCTCCCCTGTAGCTGCAGCTTCATGAAAGAGGATTAAAATTACAGCAGGCTATTTACGGTCAGGTAAAACCTCACATTCGTTTGTATTTATTTTGTACTTGTTTGCTTATCTTTCTTTTTTAGATTCGTTAACAGTATGCTTTGAGAGGTGCAAGTCACTGAACAAGGGTGGGGTATTTTGCACACAGGTTGCCTGTATTCTTTGTTGCCCTATGGCAGTGGAAATAAAAAAACTGTTCTGCATTTTGTCGATCTCAAATGCACTAAAGCATATGCTTTGATTGGGATATATTGTTTATTGGGGGGAGATAACCATGGGAAGAGCAAGGCATTGCATAATTATTACTGTTATCTTGCAATCTTACAGTGTTAAACTCTTGTATATTGGAGAGCACCTGTGATGCCTATGTTTGTTACAGAATCACAGAGTGGTTTGAGTTGGAAGGGACCTTAAAGACCACCCAGTTCCACCCCCTCTGCCATGGGCAGGGACATCTTTCACTAGACCAGGCTGCCCAGAGCCCCATCCAACCTGGTCTTGAACACTTCTAGGGATGGGACACCCACAGCTTCTCTGGTCAACCTGTTCCAGTGCTTCACCACCCTCATAGTGAAGAATTTCTTCCTTATATCTAATCTAAATCTACCCTTTTTTAGTTTAAACCCATTACTCCCTGTCCTGTCCCTGCATGCCCTAGCAAAATGTCTCTCCCCATCTTTCTTATAAGCCCCTTTTAAGTGTTGAAAGGCTGCAATAAGGTCTCCCTGGAGCCTTCTTTTCTCCAGGCTAAACAACCCCAACTCCCTCAGCTTTTCTTTGCAGGAGAGGTGCTCCAGCCCTCTGAGCATCTTCGTGGCCTCCTATGGACCCTCTTGTGTTATGTCAGTAAGGTTGCAAAGTCCTAGGAAAGATTCATGCTTTGTGCTTCCTGCGTAGTACAGGCAATTCTGGAGCTATACTGCATGTGCCTAACAGACTTTATGGGACTACCCTACCTGATCAAACTTGGAAATACTAGGTATTAGAAGGGAAGACTTAATTCATCCTTATTTATAATCCGACTGAACTGGTTTGTGGTAGGGATCATAAATCTGTGGGAACTGATACATTGGACTGCAAATCTTCTTTCAGGCCTGCAAGCTGTTGGCAGATGATTATGAGCAAGTGCGCAGCGCTGCAGTTCAGCTAATTTGGGTCCTCAGTCAACTTTATCCTGAAAGGTATGTGCTATATACAAAGTGACTCAAAATGATGGCATGGTAATGTCCTAATCTTGGAAGTTTTGTGCTAGTAAGTCTCAGGAGCAGCTGTTAGAAAATTGGCGTACAAAATGCTGATACCTGATGAGAATGCACTGATGCAGATGAAGTTTTGGTTCCTGATATTTATTGTGTGTCCATAGGAATTCAGCATAGTTATGTTTTATGTCATGCTGGATGGCATCAGATCAGCAAACTGACTTATGTTTCTCTATGCTAGCATTGTCCCAATTCCTTCTTCTAATGAAGAAATTCGGTTGGTTGATGATGCATTTGGAAAAATTTGTCATATGGTTAGTGATGGTTCCTGGGTTGTTAGAGTGCAAGCTGCTAAATTATTGGTAAGTTGCATTCTTTTCTTCTCTATCTGAGAGTAGTTCTTATGTTACTTTTTTTTTTGCATCTATTTGAAAAGAAATGGGAGAAAATTTAATAAAAGTTTAGGTAAATTCGTACCAAAATTCTGAGAAGGAAAAAAGAGAGAGGTTGAGTGTGTGGTGTTGGCTTTGTTTGTTTCTTTTTTCTCAGCTGAACTCTGCAATGATTCTTTCCTTGAGGTTAGAGGGTTGGGTATCCAATAAAAAACAAGTACTTGGAATAATTTCCCCTGCTGCTTCCCCATCGCAGCACACGTAAGCAACTGAACTCAAGAAAGACCATATTAAATTCAGTGGGAAAATAAGCTGTTCAGATAATCTTAAGCAAACTCTTCTAGATTCTGACGTACAGTAGTGTCGGGCGCTGTATAAAACTATTAGGAAGAACAGATATGATTAGACCCTGTGTTGGGATGTATCAGGAAGTTGTATGGTGAAATTGAGAATAATCCTCTTACTTTTGGTTTTTACTTTTTTTACTTTTGATTTTTTTTTTTCCTGTCCTTTAGGGTTCTATGCAACAAGTTAGCTCCCATTTCTTAGAGCAGACCCTTGACAAGAAGCTCATGTCAGATTTGAGGGTATGTAAATGCTTGGGTTTCTTTTGCGTGTGGTGTACTGAAATCGCACAACAGGTGTGTTAATGTTGAGCGTGTTTGTTTAGCATGTCCTTGCCTCAGGGCTACTGAGAGTTAATTGATGATGACGAGTTTTCTTTTAGATTAAAGTCAGTGAAGCAATTGCCAGTTTTAGATTTCATTAGCTGAGCCGTGTAATAAACAGCTCTAGGCTATTCAGGTTTCACAAATGAGAGGTGAATGTTTGTGTTCTTCTGACAGCCATTTGGCTCAAAAGCTTTATTCTGTACGGAAAGATTGCATCCTGGTTTTGGGAGCAAGCTTATGGCAACATCCTGCAAGATCTGACTGGTAGTCATAAACATTTCAGGAGCAATGGGTAGCTGGAGACTGGGACCCTTGAACCCTATGAGCAAAAAACCTTTTCAGTAAAATTCCTTCCTTAAGCAACTTGCTCAAGGTATTATGTTCAGTTTCTCTTGCCTACAAAACAATAATGAAGCTAGAGCTGTTATTTTTTTTTGTGGGTTGCTTTGTAAAGTGCATTAAGGAAAGTGCTGCACAGCTTTCTTTACAGTGTGAAGGTAAAGGAGATGGATAGCAAGCATGCTGAGTGAATATCACATTTTACGCATTACTGCATGCTGTGTAGTACTGAGGGTCATTAAAGTATTTAATTGCAGTTTAACATGTTGATCTGCAAAGTGATGGCATCTGTTTTTGTAGATCAGTTATTGGATACTTAACTAGATAGGCCTTTGCTCTGACCCAGTTTGGTTATTAAGTTATATGTCTAAGAATATGTTAATTAAAATATATTAGTTATTGTCCTTTCCCAACATCAGAAGTACAAGGAGTTACTGGCAATTAGAAATATTTGTAGAGAAGAAGGTATTAATTGCTTTTCTCAGTATCTGCATGTCTATATCAGTGTCTAAACCTCTGGATATTTTCTGTTTTCAAATCCAGAAAACCATTTAATATTTTGTTCAGTCATCTTTAAAGTTTGCCGTGGTTGTAACTGAAAAATTTGTTTGGACAGAGGAAGCGCACTGCGCATGAACGAGCCAAAGAACTCTACAGCTCTGGGGAGTTTTCAAGTGGCAGAAAATGGGGAGATGATGCTCCCAAAGAAGAAATCGATACAGGTGCTGTAAACTTGATTGAATCAGGAGCTTGTGGAGCCTTTGTTCATGGCCTGGAAGATGAGATGTATGGTAAGTGTTAACTTATGCAGTGACTAAATTGCATAGGACATACAGACTAATAATTATTTTTTTTTTTGCTGTGTGTGTCTGTGTTTTTATTTAGTTAGTTATTTTAAGCTAATTGCAGACTTCAGGGTGTTGGTTTTTTATTGCATTATGATCTGGCAGTTGTTTCAAAGATACTAGTGTTGCACAATATTTTGGGTGGAAATGTTGAATTGAGTAGCCAAAAACAAATAGCTTCCTATAAACAGTAAAGTTGTACTGAAGTATCTGGGAAGAAGTGGTTGCTTATGCTTTTTCACTGTTTTGTGACTTAAATTTAACAGCTGGATGTGATTCTAAACTGGAAACATAAGTTTCTGTTGTTTGAAATTTGTGTTTTTCTCTGGAAGAAGGAAAATGAGATTTGCTGAGAAGTTTGTAGAACTTGTTTAAGTCAAGGCACTACAAGAAACCTCGTCCATGGAGTCCAGTAACAATTCCTTCTGTAAACATTGCAGCTTCCATCCTCACAAAGATTAGAACTAGCAGAGACAAGCCCACATATTCTTCAAAATATTTCAAAATCCAGCAGTTCTAATGAACAGAAGTTTTCTTCTAATTTCTAACTGAAGTTTATCCATGGCCAATTTACACCCGTTTGTTCTTAGCCAGCGTTAGGTTTCAGGTTAAATAGTTGTTGCTTCTCCTTAGGACTGGCTCTCCTAATGAATTAATAGACAGATTTCATTTTGCAAGGGGCTAAACAGGCTAAGTTCCTCTTGATCTCTGCTGGTGTAAAAGCTTTCCTCTTGGCCAGTTAGAATGCATTATTCTTGGAAGTTGATGACTGGATCTGTATGTTTTCAGGTACATAGATTTCAGGTGAGGTCTTGCTTATATCTTTAGCAATGTTATTTGTAATTCTTTTTCTTTAATGGAAATGCCTACATTTTAAGATCACATTTACATGTTCCATAGTGCTAATGTACTAGGGTCTTATGGTCTGCTGTGATGGACTTAGAGGCCTTAATCTGCTTTCCAGCAGATTATATCTGGCCTGTTCTTTTAAATAGGATAAATTATGAGTGTCAAACTGGAACACCGTCATTCTTGAGCTTTTAAGTTTGGCTGTAGCATTGACCATGCTGATGGCCTCGGGAAAATCTGTGTGTTTTACCCTTTCTAGCCCAACTTTCCTGTGGATAAAGTGGAGATTTGTATTTAAAAAGGCTGTTGAGAATGGCTGGTATTTGTATAGAACCATGAAAATGCTCAGCTCTGAAAGTTATTCTGAATTTGATTCTAACATCGCTGTAAGGATGAAACTAAATTAGAAAGTATAAAAACGCTAACAAAAATATCTCTGTAAATTGTGTTATAAAAGTTGGTTTATTATTCCATGACTCCTACAAATAAAAGCATGTTTTCCTAATAGCTAAGCTCTCCCTGAAGCTCAAAAATGCAACTTGTTTTTTTCTGACTAACAATAAAAATTTTTCACTGGCTCAGTCCATCGGTCTGTGAATCACATTCTCCAGTTTGTAGAATATTGGGAATGTCAGTAAAATGGACAGATGTGGAATATGCGCAGATGTCTGAATAGTGTATATATGTCTCCCTCTGCTGCAGCATTTTTAAATACTGCTGAGCTATATTCTTCCTTAGAGCACTGCTTAACTTCTTGAACTCCATGTTGTAACTTTAAATCAATTTATCAGCTTATGAATTCAATATTGTCAAACGTTTTTTTTTTCCTTTAATACCTTGGCCTTAATGACCATGGAGACTCGTAGTTGCGACGAAGGCTTTGTTACTGAAGAAGCAGAGGTCTTGCTGTGTTTGCATTTTTCTGCTTAATCGGAATAATCAGGAATCAAATATGTTCTTTAAGAACAATAGGCCTGAAAGCTACACACGAGTTTAAGTAAATGTTTTCAAGATGAGCTAATTCGAATGAAGAATAGAAGTATGTTTGAAACAATAATGTTTGCAAGACATCAGATTAATCTTCATTTTTATGATGCCAGCACATAAATGTTATGGAAGTTAGCAAGAATGGCCATAGGGAAGAGAATCTCATCCCCACATAAGCTTGTTATATTTGGGTATTCTTTAAATTTCTGCTATGTTTTACAGCATAAATAGATTCTGGACACTTCTATGTATTTTTTTTTCTTTCGTTTAAATTGAGTCATTTTAATAATTAGGTGGCATCTTTTTCCTTTCTTTTGAGGAATCCAAAGTCATGAAACAGAGGAATTTCATTCTGTTTACTGCTGAAATGCTGATCCTCTTGAGCTTTTCAGCAATTCATAAAGTGCTACACGGCAAGTTAAAAACGCAGTGAATGCTCTGAGCAATTAAAATGTCTGGAAGAATAAAGCAATCAGAGTTTAATTATCTAAATTAGCTTGCTTAAGATACCAGGGTTATAGCTACACTTGCAAAACATGCCATGAAATATTTATTGCTGGATAGGAGACCTTCTTTCACCTGAAAGTCTCTATGCATGCGTTTACGACAGCAGCGTGAGCTGTATTAGAGGTGAGGCTTTTGATTTGAAGACTTTGCTGTGAAAAGGTCCCCAGTGTCATGGATCCTTGCTTAGTCTCTGTCATCCTCACTGTTTCCTTAGCAACTCCTGTCCTTAGCCCAGTCCTTGAACAATATGAGGCCTGGATGTTGGTTGGTGTATCATTTTAAACAGTACTAACGATTGATTCCCTCCCTCTCTTTTCACAGAGGTTCGGATTGCTGCAGTTGAGGCCCTCTGTATGTTGGCTCAGTCCTCGCCTTCTTTTGCGGAGAAATGTCTGGATTTTTTAGTTGACATGTTTAATGATGAAATTGAGGAGGTGAGGTTGCAGTCAATACACACAATGAGAAAAATTTCCAACAACATCACGCTACGGGAAGACCAGCTGGATACTGTGTTAGCTGTTTTGGAGGTAAGAAATTCTTAAGGGGGGAAGAATTGCATTTCTGCTTTCTTTGAGGTATTATATAATGTTTATCAGCCCCTTCTGAGCTGAAAGGTACACTGTTTTTTTTTTTCCTCTCCTCTTCTTTGAACGCCCCAAAGGCTCCTAATATCTAGTAGCTTGTGATCTCCAGTACAACAGTATATATATTTTTTTAATAGATAATATTCAGATAAAAACTCTCTGCCCTTGATAACTGTGCTGCTGCATCATGTGGGTTTCCTTCTGTCTTGTTTTCTGGTCCAGCCCTTTGCAACACTTTGTTGAATACAACTTAATTTTCTTTGCATTTCCTTTGTTCAGTCACTTTGGCTACACCTTTGCTCACCAAAGCAACTGTCTCTATTCTAACAGTTGACTGTTAGCGTGCTCTGTGGAATAGTTTTGGCCTTTCCCAACCAGGACTGTCCCAGTCAGTGCTCAGCTGCATGTGGTAGGCAAGTCTCTGCTTCTTTTGGGCAGTCTCCCAGCCTTGGGTGGTGCTGAAAATCCATTTTCTCTGTCTCTTTACCTGCTGTTTGCTTGACCCTGTGCAACAGTGGCTTCCTTCAGCTGTGCTCCAGGATAAAGTGAACTAACCTGTTTTATCAGTCTGTAACAAATGCTGTGGAATATGATCTGAATTTGCAAACACAGCAATGAATGGTAGATGCTTCCAATACCTGTGCACCTATTTTACATTTATTCAAGCTGGGGACCTGTGCATTAAGGTATAAAAATGTACTAGTTAGACTGGGGTTCTTTTTTATGGTTCTGTACTGATTTATCATGTATTTTATGATAGCTGAAGTATGGGAATGATTAACATTTTTATCATGTTTGATTCTGAAAGGTGCTTACTTGCTTTTTGTTTCAGCAGTGAAATCCATTGTCTGGTACCAAAATAAAGGATCTGTAAAAACAGCATTAACTTTGTTGCCTGAATTGTAGGGACAGTGTTAATTTCTGTTTTCATTCAATTGCTTTTACTTTACCTGAGTAACTCTATCAGCTACTCCTTGCTTTTCTCACCAGGCTTTGTATTCTGCTTTTCATGATGCTCTTGAGTCTAATTTTCTGTTGAGTTGTATTCCTCTCTGTCCCTTAGTAGTCTTCTGCCTTGCCTGTCTCCCTTCTGCTCTCCAAGTGGTCCATGCAACTCACCTGGAGTATTTTATTTCCACGGTCATTTCATTACAGCCTTTAGAGTCCATCTTCTTTTTCAGTCATAGCCAGCCTTCCAGCACCAAAATAAGGACCGGATGAGCACCCCCACTGTGCTTTCCTCCTTTGATCGTTTGTGTGTGTTAGCTGTCATTTAAGAGCCTTTACAAGAAGACTGCTCTTTCTTC
Organism: Anseranas semipalmata; assembly: GCA_013399115.1. Lineage (NCBI taxonomy): Eukaryota > Metazoa > Chordata > Aves > Anseriformes > Anseranatidae > Anseranas > Anseranas semipalmata. The sequence continues at coordinate 888,285 of VXAA01005852.1, read as the reverse complement.
TTTTGTGTAAGACAGTGATGAATGTGCTGTTGATATTTAGCAAATTATAACTAAAAAATAAACAACAACAAAAAAAAGAATCCACCATGGAATTGCATCCAGTTCTTGTATCCTGTCAAATTTTCACGTTCTATCCACCAATGCCACACAAATGCTGACAGCAAGGAAGTTAATATATTGATCTGGAACTGCAAGGTGGTTTTCAGCAGAAGGCATGTAATAAATTAAGCTGGAGTTTAGCCACACTGTTTCTAAAAATACCACTTGAAGATTGTATGAGCTGCTACTCTACAATATCGCTCTGGCCTAAAGTACAACACGGGTGCAGTGTGACTTTAGAAGCGATACGTTCAGGATCCCATAGCATCATATCAAAGTTGATGACTGAACTTGTAACTTGTGTTACAGTTGTGTTTTTGTTGTTGTTGTTGTTGTTGTTGTTTGTTTTTCTGTCGTACACCTATAAACCAATAGTTAGGTCGAGTTCTTTTCGACGATCACTGATAATCTAGTGTGATGATCTAGTCTGTCCAGCCATTGCCCTGTCCCCAGTGCTTATGCAAAGCCTCTGAAGGCTGGTGACTGGGTTAAAGGCTTGTGGAATTGGCCTTCAGCTGTTGCAAGGCCTCTCTGAAGAAGATAAAACAATTTCCTGTGATAGTCTTTTCAGTCATCTTCGAGTAACCCAGCACGTTGAATTTCTGTTAGTCTCTGTGCTTAAGGTTACTACGTCACCCAAACCAAATAGTGAATATTTCTCTGTTTTGAGGTCAGTGGTGAAAAAGTTTTAAATTCTTTCCACTAACTGAAGCACAAGTTTAGGTGAGACCATCAACAGACTCTGCAGCAGTTGCCTGGTCTATCAGTTCAGCTCTGTTTAGCTATGATAACTAGAAACGTGCTGTTTTGCAGACATCTATAGTATTGAGGAACAGTTCCAAAGAACAGGAACTGCTCAATTTAAAATATGTGTATACACAGGTATACCTGTCTCTGAAGACTCAAAGGCGGTGTTTTTTTTGTGTGCATGTGTGTGTGGTTTTTTGATGTGTGGTTTTTTTCTATTTTTTATTTGTTTGTTTTTAGGATTCTTCAAGGGACATTCGGGAAGCTCTTCATGAACTGTTGTGTTGCACCAATGTCTCAACTAAAGAAGGCATCCATCTTGCACTGGTGGAGCTTTTGAAAAACCTAACGAAGTATCCCACGGACAGAGAATCCATATGGAAGTGAGTGTGTTCAGTGTCCTCGCGTGTCTGCTTATTTTCCTACTTTTTTAGAAATTGAGGCATTAGGCAAATATTGAACTAGCTAAGGATGTAACAGGTACTACAGGTCCAAAATCCTGTTATTCTGTAAATACTTGGCATAGCAGATGTACATACATTGTATGCATTCACAACTGACATAGAGATTCTGCATTGTTCTTGCTTGTTGATACTTCTGGTGGGAATCCAGAACTGATGACCATGCTGTGAAAAAAAAACTTTATTACAAGCAGTCAAAGCATTCCCAGGGTTTCCAGAAAAGATGGAACCTTCAGTTTAAAATGCTTTGTGCTACATTAAATAGCAATATTCTCCAGCAGCTGATTCTATCAGTCACGACAAGTAGATTGGCTATATGGCGTTGTGCTGTTAGAGGGATTTTTTTCTGTCTGAGGAGAAATAATGAACTCTTGTGGTTTTTTTGGTTGCTTAATGGAAGCAACAAAGGAAGTGATGCTTCAGCACACATGGCTTAAGATGGAATTCTTGGTTATTATTGGAAATACTTTTTTAGTCTGCTTTTTCTTCTAGTGTACTCTTACATTGCTTTTGGAGTTTAGTGGGGTTTGAATTTTTGTTTTGTTTTGGTTCGTTGGTCTTTTACCTCACTCTTCTACCTTTTTTGAAAAAAAAAAAGTATGTTCGCTGTTAGCATTTAATATGAAAGCTTTCTTGGGTTGTATAACTCCAGGTATTAACTATCTCTTGGACAGTTTAAGTAAACAATTTTATTTGTTTAATTTTAAACAAATAATTTTAAAAATTTTATTTACTTTATTGTCAAGCTATCCTCTCAGTTTTCTTGGATTCTACAAAACACTAACTCAGATCCTTAGCCCTGAAGAGACAATGTTGCTGCGAGTTTGCACATAGGTTTGAACAGTAGGATTTTTGTTGCTGACCAACATGTCAAAGTGCCACTATAATATAAAATAATAATGCTTTAAAGTGTTGCATTTGCAATGTACATGTTTACTAAGGAATAATTTAATCTGTTTACAGATGCTTGAAGTTCTTGGGAAGCAGGCATCCCACTTTGGTGCTTCCATTAGTCCCAGAGCTGCTGAGCACGCATCCATTCTTTGACACTCCAGAACCAGACATGGATGACCCAGCCTGTATCTTTTTAATGGAGCCAGATGATCTGCTTGACTGTAAAAGACTTATTTGTGTTTTCCCGATGCTTGCATTTGTTAAAGCATTTCAAACTAGCAGACAATCCTGTAGCTAGTTCTGAATCCCGTTGTCACTTAGTTTTATTATTCAGCACGTGATAGAATAACTGTTATCTGTAACTATCTTCATAAATACCAGTGTGGTGTAATTAACCTTTTTTTATGCTATGATGAATGATCTGGTTATCAAACAATTTGTCAAGGTCTAGGCTTTGGAGATGAGTCCTTTGATGTGAAAATATTTGCTGAGCTTGCACTCATTTGGAAGATGCTTTAGCTTTTAAATAAGAGTGTTTTTTCGTGTGTTTTTTTTTTCTGCTTGGTAAAACTTCTATCCTCACTGTTGTGACAGTGTATAGAACAGCACTGTCTCTTAGTATAGCAGTGCCTGAATTCCCATAGTGCTATAAACTTATCTTTTTGAAATAAGTCAATCAGAAATCCTTATATTAATTTTCTCACTTCTAGTGCTTTAGAATGCAAACTGTTATTTTTGTGCCATTATCCTTAACAATAGGAGATGCCTTGGAAATGTGAAATACCATTTTTCTATTGTTCATTCTCCTCGCTTTCCTTCTGTGCAACTGCAGAGCATAGTGTTATTTACGATGCATGCTGCGAGATGTTAGACTGGAACAACTTGTTTCCTCTGTGAAGCTAGTCCTTATTTTTCTCACCATTCAGAGGGCACTAGCTAGCAGATTAAATAAATACCTTGTGAGAATTGAAAAGGGCAGGGATCAGGTGGAGAGAATGTTAAAGCCTCGATCAGACAGTTAAGTAACAATTTGAGTAAATTTGTCTTATGAGTTGAGGATTGAAGGAACTTTGGGGTGAAAAGCTCTTACTTCAGTACACCTTTCTGCTCTGAACCCAGGAATGTTATTTGAGAGAATGTTCTGGAGGTAACTTGCTACTGAATTTTATGGAGATGTCTTCTGTGAAGACAGACTTGGGAGCCAGAAACTACAAGGTAGACCTGGATGGTATGCTTTCAGTGAATAAGCTGTTAGTTAAAAACACAGGGGGTTTTCATTCAAAGTGGTTAGCAAATTTGAATGAAATGCATTGAATAGCTTCAACTGAAAACTTGGAGAGGATTTTGGGCAAAGAGGAGGAACTGGTTCATCAAGTTGAAGCCTTTATGCTTGGCAGCTCACAGATACAGAAGATTTTCAGGAGATGAGAAACATGGGTTCAGGTCTCTTCTGTGCTTGAGAGGGTGTCTGAACCTATTTCTTCTCCGTGCAGGCAAGTTCCCTGACCATAATACGGTTTGCATGGGAATCCTTTTACTCTCTCCTGTTAGAGATCATATGTTTTGGGGCACCCTGTTGCAGGTGAGTGCCCAAGCCTTTGGACTAGTTGATTACAGCCTTTGGCTGCCCTCTGTATTTCTCTGGCCCTCAGACTGTGAAAATGGTTTTCCTGTTCCAGAATCCTCTTTCCATATCATTTCTTTGATTCATTTTTAGTCTGTGTAAGAGGGATGTTTCTCAGGGTGATAGCATCATAGGTATTGCAGCGATTTTCAAAGATTCAGAGGTAGATGCTCAATTTTAGGTGGTGTTTGGGTGCCAAACTGGTAAGCACAGTGTAAACTTTGAGAAAAAGTGAAACTCCACTTATTGAGCGTGTTCTGCATTTATGATCTCTGGCTCCTATCCTTCGTTGCCTCTGAGCCATCCCTCATTGGCAGTAACATCCTTTCTCCAGTATGGCCCGTTCTGCAGTGTTTGCTCTTTGTACTTCATTTGCATCTGCTCAGGCAGCTGCCTCTTTGGGTTTTGCTCAGCATTCTCCAACTATAAAGAACTTCCTAAACAATCTCCAGCAAAGAAAGGGTTGTTGGGTTGTTGTTGTTTTAACTTGCCATCCCTAAAGAGCTCTTCTGGTTGTTTATTTTTCTTTAACAATCCATTTCAATAGACATTGCTGTTCTGGTTCTGATTTTCAATGCTGCTAAAAGTTGCCCAACAATGCCCGCGCTGTTTTCTGATCATACATTCAGACATTATGCCTATCTTCGTGACAGTCTCTCTCATCTGGTCCCTCCGTTAAGAGTAAGTTGAATCACCGAGGTTTGTACTTCACCACTTTGTTTTGAATATTGTTCGTCTCTTCCATGTCTGTCAGTGGGTAATACTTTGATTCCGAAATATTTTTTTGCCCAAAACCAAGCAAGTGAATATTGAAATGTATGTTAAGTAAGGAGAGCCAAATATTAAATTGTTACAATATGGATTTTGTAATATTTTTGAGGAGAATATTGTTATTGCTCTGAAGTGAGGATAGCACATGCTCTGCTGGTTAGAAAAGAATAGTAGGAGGCAGGATTCCCAGGAGCTTTCTGTAACTCTGACTGTATGGGGAAGGGGTGTTCAGCCTTTGTAGGTATTGCAACATTTGGCTTATATCCTACATAAACAGTTTATTCAGGGGTGAGATGTGTTCCTTGCTACTTTGAAGCATGCTTTTTCTGCATGGAAGTACAAGTGGGATTGAAGTCGGTCATAAGTCTTACTACAGCTCATAAACTGAGTTGCAGGATGTGTGGTCTTGGACTTCCCCTGACTTCACTGTTTCATAGTTAATAGATGAGGAAGATGTTTCCCTCAAAGGCATGTTGACGTTGAATCTGAAGATCTCTAGCTACAAATGGATTATAAAATAGAATATTAACTAACAAAGATATAGACTTGAAAGCCTTGGTATAAATCTCGAATTTGAGAAATAAATTCGAGCTCTCGGTTAGTAGCTGTTAAATAACAGCAGCATTTTTCAGTGCTGTTACTTGTGTTAGACTTTTCTTTGTATGCATGTGTTTCTCTTTGCTTAGTTGCCAGGTAGAAAGCTGGTGTCCTCCCCTGTCTCTCCCAGTATCACACCACACGAAGATCCTTCCCAGCAGTTCTTGCACCAGAGCCTGGAGAGGGTTTACAACCTCCAGCACCTCGACCCACAGGGCATACAGGAGCTGCTGGAATTTACCATTCGGTAAGGCTGCAAACTGTCCTTCTTATTGGAAGACGGGTTAGAATTAGCAGCTTCTCTGAAGTAGCTGCTTTGTTTCTGAATATCAGTGTTTTACTTTGCCTTTTGGCACTTAGCCTGAGCCTTCTTCTAGAGAGCGTTTTGGCAAAACAGAATTCACGGCCCATTTAAAATAAAACTGACGATCTCAGCTTTGGCTCTGCTCCACTGAATAATCAGTGTGCCTTTTAGGTGGACATGTTTTCAGAGTATGGTAAGGGTACTCATCTTGGACTGTTCATTTGTGATAAAATATACTTTCAGTTCCTGTGGATGACAGCCTTCTGTGTCATTCTTAGTTCTCTGTCCCTGTACGTGTGCCTCATCTTGATCAGATTATTTGTGATGTATGTGCACAGGGTTTTCTTGTTTTGTTTGTTAGTGGGGAGAGGGAGGTTGTCCCCTTTGGTCTTCCAGTTTCTAGGTCCAGTGGCCTTTGATTCTGTGGGAGAGGACCTGCTTCTGTTGCTCTGTTGGGTTCTTATCACCAGTCCCGCGTATAAAGGACTTTGGCATTCTTCATCAGTTTGAAACTCAGAGAGAGACTTTTTTCTGGAATAGACAACATTATTGCATGCTGCTGTCTGCTGTTGTATAGATAAGAAGGATACAGTATGGCTTCTGAATGTGGGTTTTATGCTGCTTTTTCCATTTCATCTCTGGACTGATTTACACAAACAAAATGCTTGAAAAGGATCCTTTCAGTGTGATTTGTCTGCTTGGAAAGAGGACAAGAGCCTTATTTTTGAGTTAGAAAAACAGTCTAAAGTAAGTACTTTACTTTATATGGATTACGGAATTCCAAAAAGCTTTTTTTTTTTCCACCAAATATCTGCCTTTTCTGTATGTGTAGCTGTAAATTGCTTTCACGCCCACCTGCAGTGGAGAATAAACAGTGTGCTCCTCACTGAAAACCTGACTGTGAAAACTATATGGTTTCTCCTCAGCTGTTTTGAAGCTACAACGCACAGCCTAAAACATAGTCTCAGAGTGTTTAGTGCACTAAATGCTTTAAACGAGTTATCTCTTGGCAGAGCATCCAAAATCTCATCGGCACAATGAAACTCTGGAAACCTCAGAGGCTGTGAATGGTTTCCATTTTGAGTATAACAACCACGTCTGAGATGGCTGCACGCGTAGCTTATGTGCAGCAAAGGACAGTAGTGCTTTGGAGCTGGTGGAAATGACTTGCTTGGCTTTTTTTCTGCTGGGATCACCACCCAGGAACTGTACTGAACCAACTGCTTTTTCCACCCTGAAGAGAAAGGAGGATTTCAGACAAAAACAAAAAGGTGCTAAAGGTTATTTTGCGGAGGGCAAGAGTTTGCTGCACTGATGACTTAGTTGCTGGGAGGAGAGGGATAGAAGAAATACACAGCAGTGATTCTGTGCTGGAACATGGCTCCCTCCTCCTTTATCATTATTGTCTTTGGGGGAAGTAATGCAGACCTCGTGGAGCTGGTGTCTGCTGGTGACTTGCATTTCTAACCATGCTCAGGACTGACACTCTACCCCCAGGCTTTGCAGCTAAAATTGTGAGACAAGCTTTTTAGTAAATCAGTCTTTGTGGTTTAGTTTTTCCATCTGTACAACAGGATTTTTTCTGTCTTGCAGGGATGTTGAAATCTGTTTAAGATCTGTGAGAAAATAGAATTAGTGGTACTGGGAGACATACAAGGCTGGAAAATGGAGTATCTGAGTAGCTTTTAGCTGAAGGATGACATCCTGTTCCATGTTAGTGTGCTGTGATAAGTTAAGTTTGACATGAGAATTAAGCACCAAGGAGTCTGTTCTCTCTGCTCCCCTGAAAAAGGTGGAATCGAGTCACCGTGTAAGGCTGGTTCTACTATTGTTGCATTTAAGGAAGGCATAGCCCCTCTGCTTAGGAAAGATTATCTTCGGTGGCTAATACAGAGAATGTCATGGATTTCTGGGGGGGAGAATGTGGTGACAGCTGACACGCTTCAGGTTTGGCAGGGCTGAAGTTTCAGAATTGCATCACAGATACAAAGAAATATACAACAAACAAAAGGGTCACCTGAAGAAAAAAGTCATTCTTTTTGATAATATAGTAGGAAATATGAAAGTAGAGTGACAATTTTAGTACACCTTTGGATCAAAGCAAAACGCAGAGAAGAACAAAGACATGTTGAATCCACGTTATCCAACTTATTTTTGGTTCTGTAACAAAAAATGAGTTCTGTTTCCTTAATACATGTTTTAAAACATCGCTAAGAGTAGAGAACAAAAGCATTTTCATGTTCCATTAACTGTCTATTTTTCTGTCAGGATAAAAGTTACTTATATAGCTGTATGATTTACAAGAAATAGTTATATCCAACTGCACACAACAGCCAGTTGGGCAAATATCAGCACATCAGATTTAAGTTTGTTTTAAAGAGGCAGCTATATTTCAAACATGCTTGGTTACACGAGCCCAACATGTTCCAAACAACCTTTCCTAGCCAACGTGAGTAGTTAGATTTCCCAGCAGTGTAATGCAAATGGGTCATTAGCTGCTGTAGAAATCTGGAGTGTTTTAAGTTAAATCTGGAACTGCTACGCTGTATGGTTCCCATAGGGCTGCAGAGTAATGTGGGTTGACAGACTTACTGCTTCCACTGCTGGCCTCATGTCAGCCTCCAGGAAAAAAGGAGATGCCAAGTCCCAAGGTGCAAACTGTTTTGTGGTGCGTTTTCCTCCTGTTTCTGGTGCTTGTTCGAAGGATAAGAAAAAGCAAGGTGCAGGAATAGCTGGCTTCAGCATTGCTGTTGCTGCATTCTGCATGCATTTAGATTAATCTGCTTGCTGTCTCAACACTTTTTTTTTCTTTTTTTTTTTTCCACTTGCTTCAGTGATCTTCAGAGGCTTGGGGAACTGCAGTCGGAACTGGCAGGGATGGCAGATTTCACTGCAACTTACCTTCAGTGTCAGCTGCTCCTCATCAAGGTTTGACTTCAACTGGGTTTCTTGGGCTGTTCTTCAAAAATGCCCTCAGTCCATTGCAGTGGTGAACTTTATAAATTTTGATGTTAGTGCTGAAAACCGATCTATGATGAAAGCTCAGATTCGGTGGATTTCTGATATCCCTGCTTCCCTTCTGTGGCAAATAATTTATGCAATAACTTTGCAAATGATACGCCATTGCACATCTCTGTTGTTGCACATGCAACTTTTGTTGGTTCATGTGCGTTTTGCCAGCAAAGTTTATTTTCTGACAGAAATCACAGTGGGGGCACCTACTTTGCAGCCTTTTACATTAAGAGAGTAACTTTTCTCTGCTAGTGACCACTGGAATGCTTTCTGCTAAACTGCTGCTGAAAGTGGAGCTTTTATAGACTGTTTTGTAGACAGTATTTTTGACACCAATGCCAAAGAAATTCTTTAGACTTGATCAGGCAAAATATCCGTTATGCTTTGCAGTGTAGAAATGATCTATCCATTTTGTATTAGCAGGTGAAGTGGTTATTTTGACACCATGGCAGCAACCCTTTTCAAAGTCAACTTGCTATAAACAGGAGCTCAATTTTTTTGCTTTACTTCTCAAGCTATAAGCTGACAACAGTATTCAAGAGAATTTCCTAGCATTCTTTAAGTGTTTGAATGTAACCTATGCATATGTAGAGACCTCACAAACAAGTTTCCGGAAGGGACGCAGTAAAAGCTTTGTTATGTAAAACCAAGACGTAATTTCAATTTCTTCTCTAAATATGTAGCTGCCGCTTGGAGTATCTTATAGCAGCCCTCAAATCCTTGGAATACATTTATAACCCAAAGAAGATACTTTAGATGAGTGGTGTTACAATTCACTGCCTAGCTAAATCAAGGCCAGGCTGGATGGGGCTTTGGGCAGCCTGATCTAGTGAAAGATGTCCCTGCCCGTGGCAGAGGGGTTGGAACGAGATGATCTTTAAGGTTGATTCCAACCCAAACCATTCTATGATTCTATGAAATCCAGAGCTTTTGCCAAAGCAGAATTTGCAATCCATGCAGAGGACCAGCGTTTGGAAACGGCCTTGTTGCCATTCTCCGGGGGTTGACTGGCGTGAGCCAACCTGCGTTAGCTAGGAGAATGGGATAGTTTGTATTTCTGGCAAAGATGTGTGCTCTGTCTGGAGGACGTGGGTAAGCACTGCACAAGCCATTCTTTGCTTGAGCTGTAGAACCATCGATATATCAGTGATGTAGAGGAGTGAGCAACGTGGCTGAAATTAAAACTAACTTGTAATATCATACAATAAGAAATTTTGATATGGCAGAGAGAACCCTAGTGTCAGAGCAGCCCTTTTCAGTAGATTTCTTTTTATAATTGTTTCTTTTCCCACCAGAACAGAAACTGTTGGAGGGGAAAAAAAAGCATCCTCATTTCCCAGCCTCTGAAATCTCAGAAGGTCCCAGAGCCTAAAAGGCTCTACATACCCTGCAATTCTAGGGGATTCCATTTTCAGATGGGATTCCGGGGCCAGCCTAGGTGAAAGATAGTGTGTATGTTCTTGAGCTTTGGCTACAGTCAGTTTTGTGTGTAGTTGTATCTAAGGACAGGAAGCTTTTTTAAAAAAAAAAAAAAGGAGGCAGTGATATAAATCATCCAGTCAAACTTTCTTAATTCTTTTTAACACAAACCAAAAAGCAAACAGGGTTTCTTTAGTACAAATACCAGTAGCTGTGTTACACTCAGTAACTGTAGGATCTTTCTGGGGGAATGGGGGGTGGAAACTGTCAACAGGAAGGCTCAGAAATATGACTGTGTGGGTGTGTTTCTGGGGACAGTTGTTATTGTTTCCACTTTTTGCCTGCAATCTGAGAATGCCCAGCTCTTAGTCTCAAGGAGGTGAGAATGCAGTGAGTTATTGTTTCTCTAGTAAGTGACTGCATTCTGCATAAAGTTCTCCTTAAAAAGTACTGAAGAGCTTGCAGCTTAGCCAGTCTCTCATTCATAGTATTGTTAATATTGTTCTCAACTTAAGTTTTTATTCTATAGTTGTATAGGTGTCTTTGTGTGTTTATATAAAAGTACGTATTTTGGAGGCCTTGGTTCCCTGTATTGTGTTTAAAAGCAAAACGAAACCTTTGGCCTGCTCTTTCAAACAACCTGCTGGCATATAGTCGAGAGACAGGGCGTGTTCCCAGTTCCCAAGCCCAGTTCATCTAGCACAGGGTTATAATGCTTAGACTGAACTGGGTATTTATGATCATTTTTAATGGGTTTCTTCTGCAGGCCTTGCAGGAGAAGCTCTGGAACGTGGCAGCTCCTCTGTACCTGAAACAGAACGCGTTAGCATCTGCTGCAGCAAAACAGGTGAGGTTGGAGCAGCTGGGGCTGTGTGTGGAGGCAAGTCCTCAGACTCAAGCTTCCTTGGCCATGCAACAGTAATTCATTTCTGACTTTCTGCCATAGTCTGTGCAAGTAAATCTTAGTTCCCCAAAGTGGAGTGATTTCTGTCATCTTCAAAAGATCAAATCAAGTGGCGACTGAGGGAGATTTATGACCACTGGAAAAAGGCAAACACCACACGCATCTTCCAGAATAGCAAGAAAGAAGATTGGAGAACTGTGGGCTGCCTGGCCTCTAGGGAAGGCTGTGGTGCAAGTCCTCTTAGAAGCCTTTCTGAACAAATGAAGGTCAAGCAGGTGATTGGGAACAGCCAGAATGCATTTCCCAAGGGTGAATTATGCCTGACCAACCTTATTGCCCTCTATGATGAGGGCACTAGTGCTATGGACATGGGGAGGACAGTGGATGCCGTATAGCCTGACTTTGTCAAACCCTTTGACACAGTCTCCCATCATTTTCTTTTCCCCAAAATGATAAAATTCTGGCTGAATAAATGGGTGATAATGTGGATGGAAAATTGGTGGGACTGCGTGGCTCAAAGCATTGTTACTACTGGTGCAAAGTTCAGTGGGCAGCCAATAATTAGTAGTATCCCTCTCGAATCAGTACTAGGACAGATACTGTTTAATGTCATCATTAGTGACCTGTGTGACAGGACAGTGGATAAAACCGAGTTGAGGAGCCAGTCTACATGCTGGAGGACATGGCTGCTGTTCAGATGGATCTGGACAGACTGGAGAGGTGGGATGAAAGGAACCTCGTTATGTTCAGCATGGGAGTCCTGGTGTATAACAGGTTGAATGTGAAGCAGTAAGGAAGGCCAAAAAAAAAGAAAAAAAAAAAAGGATAAAACAAGCTATTAAATAATCCGGAAACAAATCTAGGGTAAAAGCAAGTTCATGGATCTGCTGGGAAGTTACACTGACATTTTGAGTCTCCAGTTAATTAAAATGTAATGAAAGGCAGCTACTGCTGTGCATCAAAACCTTCTATGCTGTTGACAGTTATCCCCAGGGACGAGTAGAACAAAAGCCTATCAGCTTCTTAAATCTTCTCTAATTGAACTGTCTTTCTTGGGTGCCCTTCTTAGTAGCATGTGAACCCGCAGGGAAGTTTTATCTATTATGATTGTGAATGTAGATCACTTCCCGTCAATGCAAGGTGAGGGAATCTCATTAAATAACTTGCAAGTTCTTGCTTCTATACAGCTATACTGAACTAGGTGGTATTAATTTCAGCGCTTCTCTTGTCTACTTAAGCCCATCTATTCAACAGATATAGTACTATAATAAATAGAACCGTGCAATGTGCTAAGCTTTTAACTGTGTCTAAAATAACCAGAAGGATACTTATTTTGTGATAGTTCTCATCTTCAGCTGGAGTATGTGAAGTGTTGTTGAATGTCAAGTTGTTTCCAAGAGAATTCTGTCAAATCTAGCTCCAAAACTGTAAACCTGAGCAGAGCCAGGGGGGCTGCTCTGTGTACCGCTTATGTTTTGTATTCCAGAGTAGCCAGCGGGAGTCGATGAGTGCTCCACCGCTAGAAATGTAAATTGCACCATTATAAGATAAATTGTCAATGGAGGGAGTGCTTGATTTCAGGCAGAGTTTCAAGAGTTGTTTCTTTGACATATTCAAGACAACTTTTAGCATTAATTACCACTTTATGCAATGAATAGTTTCATCGAAAGAATGGGACTCATGGATTAACGTGTTACTGAGTATGAGGGAAAAATACCAGAATCTTGTGGTCATGCTTGGGCAACAACATTTTAACAGTCTGATGGCTTGCTACCCCTGTGGTATCTGTCTGACAGATCTTGGAAGAAACTTATAAAATGGAGTTCATGTACAGCGGTGTGGAAAACAGACAAGTGGTCATTATTCACCACATGAGACTGCAAGCGAAGGCGTTACAGCTTATAGTGACTGCACGTACCACGAGAGGGTAAGGATGGTAAAAAGATCTTCTTAGGGCTACCTGTAAGCTTTGTATCCTCAAACTTTGGTTTAAAGAGCGGCAAAGCTAAATTATACGCATAAAACATTGTGGCTTACCAATAACCATCTGCAGAATGAAGAACCTTGTGTCTTTGGTGTAGCTATGTAGTGACAGTACTAAATTAGATGACAAAATTATTAGGAAGATGTATTTTTGAGAGATGAGTTCTCTCAGCTCTGAACATACAAGAACATAAATAGGTTTAAAACATTACATAGGTTAAAAACATTGTAGAGTGTGTCTTAGAGTTGAAACTTGGGACCTATTTAAGTGAGGAAAAATCATGTATTGAAGAATGCAATAGCCATATTACTTTAAGTATTAGTTGCTGAGCTTTTAGCATTATAAAAGAATTGTCTTTCTGACTGATCTGCAACTAACATTTGTGTGACAGACAAAATCCTGAAGTGTGTGCATAGCTTAGATAACAGAAGGGGCTCTGTGTAGTTCATTTTGGCTGCCCAGGTGAATAAAGTTTTATGCTCGGGTTTAAATGCTTGTAGAATTAGAACTTCATCTGGGGGGAGTTAGAGCAAGGTGGTTAAAATCCTTTTTTGCTTGCTTTTGTTTTGAGTTTGTTGCCATCAGTTTGCTGTGGTGCCATAGAGGTCCGTAATATATTTGCCTCTTCACCTGTTTTATAGGTGGAAAGTTAATGTTTTCTAGCAGTGGCTTTGGGAACTTAGTGCCTTATGCAAATGCAAAGGATTTTTGGGGGGTGAGGGTTATGGATGTGGAGGGGAAAATGACAATTGATTTTTTTCTCTTTCTCCTGTGGAGAATACATTTCTGGCCTCAGAATTGTCTTTAACATCTTACAGTTTTAAGGAGCTTGAACTGGGATTCAAAACACCTAAATGCTTATGACTATAGACCCAATTTTCTTTTTTCAAAAATAAAATAAGGAATGTTATCTTCATTACAGAGTGGAACCGCTTTTTGGAATGTGTGAGAAATTCCTACAGGAAGTAGATTCCTTTCAGAGGTGAGAAACTCTATTGCTACTTCACTTGTATTTTAAAACTGAAGTTGATGTAAAATGTTCTTAAACTGGTGACAATTATTCCATATGTAACTTGGTATAGAATGTGCCAAACTTGTCTTTCTGAAGTATGTAATATTAAAATAAAACAAAATAAATTCATAGTCATATAATGGGGGAAATCCTGCCCTGAGTGTAGGATTTTCTTTTTGTTTTCCCTTCTACTCATTGAAGCTGCCTGTCAGTCTCTAAGATGGAAGAGGCTGTATTACAAAATCTCCACCTCTTCAACAGGATACTAAGAGTAGCAGTTCTGTACTGAAGGCCCTGTTAGATCTCACTGTTCAGAGTTTGTGTGGGATTTTTCTGTAGTTGAAGCATTTGTCACATCTACGCAGAGCATTTGGAGGTGCTTTGTGATCTCATTCACGTCACAACTTTATTTACTTGATGATTGCCATCAAATTACCTAGAACCATTAAAACTCATTATCATCAGGGAATATCCATTAATTTTTCATCTCTTCACATCTCCCTTCCACTGTTGCTGTCCTACGTTAGGGCCTGCTATCATGAGATAATGATAAAGCAAGAAGTAAACTCTGTTCTAAACATGGGATCAGTGGAAGAGCTTTCCCAGGAGTATGACAAAAAATGAATTCCTCCTTTTCTCATACCAAATTTCTAAACTGTAAGTTAGAGAGGGAGTGAACAATGTACATGCTCAAGATGGGGATCATCTTGCCTAGGTGTAGACATTTGTGTTGTGGGCCACTGCTTTTGCTCTTTTCGCACTGGAATGAGAAGTGCTTATTCCATCTTACCCTCATTTAGAGGTCTAAAATGGGTCAGATAGTGATGCAAACGTTTTTCCTTGGACTCAGAAGGGAATTAGACAGCTAGCCCAGAGACATAGGTATCCAGAGTTGACTGAGCAGAATTCCATCTCTAGTTCTTCATTAAATTTCTGTTTACTCGTTGTCCATTCATTTGGCAGTTGTGTCTCGTTAAGTGATGACAAAAGGGAATCGGAGCCATTCCCTCATGATTAGCTTATCTGGTAGCCAGTGAACAAAACTGTTCACTTCCTTTCTGTCTTTTCCTCACACTAGATCTTGGGATCAGCAAAACTCAATCACTTTTTCTTAGGATTGCAGCTCCTACAGGCAGTGACGAATTCCACAAAAGGGAATCTTGTCAGTCAAGGTCACCTAGAAAATGCCTGTACGTGTAAAATCCCCATGTCTAGGTTGTGGCAACCTCAGCATGCCAGATTTTAGCTGTATCACATGACAGTAGTTGAAATTTGCTGTCTGTGTAGTGGCAGTCAAAGGAGCACAGGGGTGCGTATTCCTGTTTAACCCTCTTTACAGGTACAAAGGAGAGTGTGATTTTTATTTTTTTTCATGGTGTCTCCCCTGCCCGGTAAGTATTACNCAGGCTGGATGTGGCGCTGGGCAGCCTGCTCTAGTAGTTGGCAACCCCGCCCAGAGCAGGGGGGCTGAAACTAGATGATCTTTAAGGTCCTTTTCAACCTATGCCGTTCTATGATTCTATGATTTTTTTTCCCTCCATCCTTGCCAAGCCATGAGCTGATGATAGAGGCTTCTGGTTAGGGATTTTGAACTCCTGTAGAGCATCACTAGGATCCTGAAAAAAATCTCACTTCTAGGGCTTCAGGACCTGAAGCTGTTTTTTGTACAGAATTCCTGTCCAGGCTTTAAAGACTTAACTGTAGGTGAAAATACAGCACAACACTGGACTTGACAAACGGAAGGGAGAGACTGTTGATCAAGAGGCTATTCACCTGCAGAATTGGTGCATTTTATATTTTTTTCACCAAATTGCACAAAGTATTTACTAGGCTTCCAAAATCATCTTGCTGAATCGCTGATCCCCACTCAATGTCCAAGTGAGGGTCAGTGACGAGTGGCATTCCTCAGGGGTCGGTGTTGGGACCGGTGCTGTTTAACATCTTTGACGGTGACACGGACAGTGGGATCAAGTGCACCCTCAGCAAGTTTGCTGATGACACCAGGCTGAGTGTCATCAGGGATGGGATGACACACTGGAGGGAAGGGATGCCATCCAGAGGGACCTGGACGGGCCTGAGAGGTGGGCCTGTGTGACCCCATGGAGTTCAACAAGGCCAAGTGCAAGGTCCTGTACCTGGGCCAGAGCAATCCCAAGCCCAAATCTAGGCTGGGCAGAGAATGGATTGAGAGCAGCCCTGAGGAGAAGGACCTGGGGGTGTTGCTTGACGAGAAGCTCAACACAAGCTGGCAACGTGTGCTTGCATCCCAGAAAGCCACCCGCACCCTGGGCTGCAGCAGTGTGGGCAGCAGGTCGAGGGAGGGGATTGTCCCCCTCTACCCTGCCCTCGTGAGACCCCACCTGGAGTGCTGCGTTCAGCTCTGGGGCCCCCAGCACAAGAAGGACATGGACATACTGGAACGAGTCCAGAGGAGGCTACGAGGATGATCAGAGGGCTGGAGCACCTCTCCTGTGAAGACAGGCTGAGGGAGTCAGGGTTGTTCAGCATGGAGAAGAGAAAGCCCCAGGGAGACCTCCCAGCGGCCTTCCAGTACCTAAAGGGGGCTACAGGACAGCTGGGGAGGGACTCTTTGTCAGGGTTGCGGTGACAGGACAAGGAGTAATGGGTTTAAACTAAAAGAGGATGGATTTAGATTAGATATTCAGAAGAAATTCTTCCCTCTGAGGGCGCTGAGGCCCTGGCCCAGGCTGCCCAGAGAAGCTGTGGGTGCCCCATCCCTGGCAGTGCCCAAGGCCAGGCTGGATGGGGCCTTGGGCAGCCTGGGCTGCTGGGAGGGGGCCCTGCCCATGGCAGGGGGGTTGGAACTGGGTGGTCTTTAAGGTCCCTTCCAACCCAAACCATTCTATGATTCTGTGAAATGTGGTAGGAATGTTGCTGACAGTAACGAATAAGCCATCAGGGAGTCAGATTAACAAAGCATTTTTTGCATGTGGGGATGCATGGTAGCAGACCAATTTTGCCTCTGTATAAAGAACAAAAAATATCAAATGCTCTTCTTGTGAGAGGCTCTTGTCCCAAGCTATAGAATGAAGTCTGTTCTCTGTTCTTGATCTCTAAACTAGCATATTTTTTTCTTACTGATTCGAGTTTACTGTTAAAATTTTACTACTGAGGTGTAATAATTAATACTCTTATAAATATTGGTAGACCAAAATCGTTCTGGAAACTGCTGTAGCAGGTCAGACAATTCGCGTATTGGGTATGTGGTTATGTTAGATCCTGTAATGAGTCAGCTATTTAGTTAGCCGTATGAAAGTGCACAAAATAAAGAATTAGGTGTATGCATGTCTTCCCTGAGATGTACCAGTCTCAAAAGTTTACAAGGCAATTGTAATAGGAGTGGCACTTTCATCCAACTGGATTTCTTTCTTGAGACATGGAGATTGAATGTAGAGTGCTGTAATTGCCTGTAATTTCATTTAATTAGCATTCTTACTATCAAAACAGCATTAGAGCGGCACGTGCGATCTTGTGTGGACAAATCCTTACAGTAGCTGAATGTGTTGCTGACGGGCACTTCAACATTTTAGCTCCTTCTGTGCAAATCTAGATTCCTTTGCCTGCTAGGCTGTGTATTGATGAAGGACTTAAGAACTGAGTCCTGTGTAACCGTTGATGTTGTGAACTAGAACACAAGGTATGGTCCCAACATAAGTAGCCAAAATTATTTTATATATGAGATGTGCATTAGAAGTGAAATCTCAGTATCTCATTCTGTCGCTGTAACTAAATATAAAGATGAAGTAGCTTGTCTGAAGATAGCAAGACTGTTGAAAATGTTGAAATAAGTATTTGATTTTTTTTTTTTTTTTAAATCTTAATACAGATGTTTCATCTCTGAGCTCCCACATATGCAAGGCAGTTTTGTAGACAAATTGCTGGACTTAATGCCCAGACTTGTGACATCCAAGCCTTCAGAAGTCGTCAAGATTCTTCAGACAACACTGCGACAAAGTACCTTCCTCCACCTTCCTCTCCCAGAGCGGGTCAGTTTAATGCAGAGAATTAAAATGCAATAGCCTTGCAGACTGTCTTTAGCTTCCAAATAGTACTTAAAAGACCACAGAGTTTTTTATTATAGAATCATAGTATATCCCAAGTTGGAAGGGACCCACAAGGATCATTGAGTCCAACTCCTTTATGTTGCAAGTGTTATTTCATCAAACACTTTCTTCTCCTTACCTAGCATCTCTGGAACTATTGCTAAAAGTCGAGAAGACTTAATAATTCCCAGCAGTATCAAAAATGATCCAAAGTTCATGTACAATTTCTCTGTTAAGAACAGTAACGATTATCTTTTCTTCTTTTCTCTTTTTTTTTTTCCCTCTCCCTCATTTTTGCCAACCGTTTTGCCCCCTGTAGCTGTACAGAGCTAGTGCTAATATCATTGAGCCGACTGGTGAATCTGACAACCCTCTGAGGTTTACATCAGGGTTGGTAGTGGCACTGGATGTTGATGCAACTCTGGAACATGTTCAGGATCCCCAAGGAACTGTTAAAGTTCAGGTAAGCGGTCACTTGACACAAATGCAAACAAGATTGTGTCTTAGGGGGAGTTTACATGAGGATGTCAATACTTCTAAATTCCAAATAATTGTACACTTTAGTAGTAACAGCGTTGGATTTCTGTGTTTTAACCACACTTTCAAAAACTGGCTTGTATATAGTACACCTAGTTGACTTCCATAGTTCTCAAGAGTTTGCTTTGAGCACTTTGAAGCCATTCTGTGCTCCACACATGCTACCCTCTGCTTTCGCATGCGCTGAGCACATTGTGAACTTGAGCACAAACAAATGCTGGTGAACATCCAGCTTGTGCAGTGGGAGAACAAGGGGCAAGAGAAGGTGTTCTGAACTGTACAGAACTATGTGCAGGCTCTTGGCTCACAGTATTTAAAACTTAGCTTTCTTCCTGATGTTGAATCACCAGTTTCAAATGCAGCTAAGAAGGTGGGTGTAGTATGATATAAAGTAAAATATGCAAGTTCACTGCCTAGTAGAGAAACTAAGAACAGTTTACAACGTAGAGGAAGAAGCTGATGTCAATGTACCTTTTCCCATATGCTATGGGTATGGATGGCCAGCGTGTGGTCTTTAAACCTAGAGCAACCGAACTCATGGCTACAAGATGAAGCACAGCTTCCTGCGTTCTGAACAGAAAGCACCAAAATAATGCATCTTGTACAAATACCCAGTCCAGTTGTCATTCAGTTTGGTTTTTTGTTTGTTTGTTTTTTCCTATAGGTATTGTATCCAGATGGACAAGCACAGTTAATCCATCCTAAACCTGCTGACTTTCGAAATCCTGGTCCTGGAAGGCACAGACTGATAACTCAGGTTTACCTCTCGCATACAGCATGGACAGGTAACGTTAACAACACAAGTTCATGTGATCGTGTTGCTGTATGCTCCTAAGACAGGAGTGTGTCTTGCTTGATCCCAGTCTCCTTCACGTCCACAGTCTTGGGGGCTCTGAGGATCATGGAGTCTACAGGTGTCGTTGATGCTACCCTTAGCGTCGCTCAGATTTCTGTTCTTACAGCCTCTGAGCATCTCCCTGGTTGATAGGGTGCTGATGCTCCATAGATGATTGGAGGGGCTGCTCTCGTAAGAGAGAAGGTCCTTGCTACATGCGGGGGGCTGCACATGCAGTCTTCAAGCACTCAGAGCCTTTAAATGGAGCTTGCATTCAAAGTGAGGTCACCTGTTTCTGTGCAGAGCAAGATTAGTTGTAGGAGTCAGGCCTGCATCCTCATTGAAAGGCGAGGAGTCATGGTAAACTGATTCATTGTAATTGATTGTTTTAGATCTGACAGGTGTTTGAGCATGGCAGAGAACCTTTGGAACTTTGTGTACTCAACGGTATAATTTCACTGCTAATTAAACTTTTACCCTTTTGATGCCCTAAAAAAAAACACCCTTTATCTGTGATGAAATATGCAACTCCAACATTCATATTCAGTCATAGCTGGCATTCATACTTTCCTATGAAAGTGCTTTAGTAATTGGCTTGTGGGTTTCAAACAACAAAAGCAAAGAATATTTTTTTGCAGCTCCCTGTCTCCTGTTTTCTTTTAAACCCTTTACATTTATTCAAATGTGGATTTTTTTTCTGAGGAGTTTATTTTCTGTTTAATAGGATTTGGTGATCTATATTTTTAATGAATGAATTATTTTTTGTTACTGCAATGTTCTCTTTCACTTACTCCGTTTTGTATAGGACCTCCATGGTATATTTGTTTATTCTGCTTATCTTTGTTTTGTTTTGGAGAAGAAAAAATAGTGTTGTTCCTACAACTGGAAGTATCTGGATTTAAAGGTTGATCCTATACTAGAGGGAGCTGAATCGGGTCCTTATTTCTGCTTTTACAGTGTTCCCTGGAAGGGCATTTTAAGTTGGTCCCCAAGGGATTCCCCTCTGGTGTCTCCCCTAAATTAACTTAATTTATGAAAAACAAATTCATTAAGACCAGTAAAAAGTGCGTGCTTAGGAAGGAGGATGTCCAAATACAAAATGCAGATTAACTCTTGTGTAGTAGAAGCAATAGCGGTGACTGCAAGCTACGAGTTGAAGAAGAGTTGACAGTATGGCAAAACGATGAGTCTTAGGGAGGTGTTAGCTGAACTGTGGTATAACTGTGGAAAAAGGTTATTTATCGTGCTCCATCTGGTGCTGCTGAGGTCTCAGCTAGAGTACCACTGCAGTTCTGGGCCTCTCATCTTAAAATTATGTAGTTTTCAGTAATGTGCTCTGTAAGAAAAACCTAAAGGAATAATGGTCTTCAGTCTAGAAGGGAAAATTTTTGACATTTAGTCCAGCACGCTGCTCAGTCGTACTGTGTAGAAAAGGCTAAAAGCCTGTTTTCATTTTGACCGCTGGGAGAAGAACAAAGTGAGATCGCCTTATGCACCTCATGGACAGTATAAGGAACGTTTGTCTAACTGCTGAGATTGTAAAACAGGGAAAAAGGCTGTCTTCCAGTGTAAGACCCTCCAGCTGAAGAGAATCTTCAAGTAATCTCCTGTGCTGTGAGTCTTATCAGACATCATCTGGATTTTACTCGATCCTGCCATAAATACAGAGAGCAAGGCCTGCTAGTTCTATGCTTTTTAATGAATTTATCATTATTTGGTTGGAATAACAGTTATTTTTGAAATTTGCTGTTTCAAAGTTAGTCATAGGATTCTCTTTTTAAGCTATGGCAAAGAGGCAGAAGGGAGTAAAGCAGTACTTAATTCCGCTGTGCTGACTGTAATGACAAGGTGGTATTTTCAAACACCAGACTGGATTCTGATCTGTCATCCTAGAATAGCTCTGTACTTGACCTAGAATATTTAAGATAAATCATAGAATCATAGAATCATAGAACGGCATAGGTTGAAAAGGACCTTAAAGATCATCTAGTTTCAACCCCCCTGCTCTGGGCAGGGTTGCCAACTACTAGAGCAGGCTGCCCAGCGCCACATCCAGCCTGGCCTTGAATGCCTCCAGGGACGGGGCATCCACAACCTCTCTGGGCAACCTGTTCCAGTGCCTCACCACCCTCTGAGTGAAAAACTTCCTCCTAATATCCAACCTGAATCTCCCCTGTCTTAGTTTGTAACCATTTCCCCTTGTCCTATCACTATCAACGTGTGTGAACACGCGTACCCCCTCCTGTTTATACGCTCCCTTCAGGTACTGGAAGGCCGCAATGAGGTCTCCCCGGAGCCTTCTCTTCTCCAAAAATTTTCAAATTTTCAATTTTCTCCAAAAAATTTTTGTAAAAATTTTCTCCAAAAATCTTCTCCATAAATTTTCATTCAGTATTGCTTGTTCACTCTGTGACGGCAGTCATGTTTGGCTTGTTCTGTTTTCTCTCTCCAGAGCCATGCCAGATTGAAGTGCGGTTGCTGCTGGCCTACAATTCCAACAGGAGCAAGGCAACTGCTAAGATTCCCAAATCTACCTGGAGTGAGAGCATCGAGGCTCTCCCGCAGTCTGAAAATGGCATAGAGGGGACCATACCATTCAGCAAACCTGTCAAAGTTTATATAATGCCCAAACCGGCCAGACGGTGAAGTCTATCACTAAAAGAAATATATTTATGGGATTATTGGGTTAAAAACGAAAACAATATACTGTGTTCCAAGACACTGAACCAAACCAAAACAGTGTTATATTTCTGTTTTTACAAAAAATGTCAGCCATGAAAGTGAAGCTGCTGAAGAACAATTGGTCACTGTTAAGAAGCAGATAGACCAATACAGGAGTTATAAGGACAGTTTCAAGAAAATGCTGTTATTTCTATACTGATTAAACAAAATCAAGACAATTCTTGATCAGCATTCCAATAATAATTGCATTGGGCCACAACTCTTCAAGGCCTGTAGGTTTTCTGCTGAAACTATTTCCTATGTAAATGCTTAGGCATGTAAATCTGTGCTTTTTTTTTAACAATACTCTGAAATCAAACTGAGGTATGATTTTTTTTTTGTCTAAAACTTGTATCTGTGCATTGGTATCTAAATTCTCAGAAAAAAAAAAATTCTAAAGTGCTATTGTCCTTGTGTAAGAAGTGCATCTCAAAGTGGAATTGCTGATTGCTGTAGGCTGAATCCTATTTTACATTCTGTACAGCTGTGCTGAAGTTGGTACAGTTCTGGGGAGAGCACAGAAACTGAGGTATGATGCAGGACACGTTGTCTGCAGGACATGGAGTTTAACTGAGTTACAGCAACACAACAGGGTCCTACCTTTTTTATTTACATAAAATGGAGTTGTATATACATATTTATCTCTGAATTGTAATCCCACTTTCCTGTTGCACATTTGTATGCCTTTAGAAACAATGCGATTAAATAGCATGGGTTGAAAAAGATAATAATCCCATACCACTAAGTTTTACAGAATCTGTTCCTGCGTCGTGGTCTTGGCCTGAAGCAACCTTACTGCGATGGGGTGGTCTGTTTAGTTTTTCAATTTAGCAGCAGTTTTGGCAGTTAGTCTGTCTGATCCGTTGAAGTAGCTGAACATGCTCTCACTGATGCAGCAGTCGGGCAGCTTGTCATGTTCCCTTAAGCAGCTGAGCTGAGTACGAGGGCCAGGAAGGCCCTTACCAACAGGACGGGAATTGGACCTCTGTGGTCAAGGACCAAAATGCTTGGTCCTGTAGAGTATCTGCAGCCCCTTTTTATGTGACCCTCTGTCCACATGTGGTCTGAAGACTCATAACCATAAGACTATTCAGCTGCTTTAGGTATTCTTAAGTTAAATAGGCTTTCTTAATGTTACTGCTCTTACAAACTGTTTTTGTATTTCACCTTTAGGGCACTGGTCTGAAAACCTCCTGCACGTGTAACAGCTGAGTTGTTACCATCTGACTTCTCTTTGGCATCCTCAGTTCAGTTCCCGGTGGACTGGGGTTGATGCACATCTCTCACTGTGAAGCTGTGTCCCGGGCAGATACTTGATGAGTTGAGCTAGCTCATTACAGACTATTTTTTTTCCTCACTTCTACACTTCACCAGTATTTGTGCAGTTTGTCATCCCAATAAAGACTTCTAATTACAATGGTGTCCATATGCTCCAAGCCACGACCGACGCTTTGGCAGGGAGAGCAGGAGCTGAGGGAAGACCTGTTCAGTCCTGCACGCTGCCCTTGTGTCAGTGCAGCGCAGAATTGATGGGCAGCACGAGGAAGCTTTCATGCTCCTCCTGGGCCTGCGGATAAACCCTCTGGGTGCCGGTGTTAACCAGCTGTCTGGCAGAAACTCTGCCTTTCCTTCAGGTAGGCTGGCTGCTCCGCGGTTATCAGTGAGTTACGATTTATCATTTGTTCTCAGGCCACAGACAATCAATCAGCTATTCCATTCTGGACATTTTTTCATTTGGAATGTCAAAATCTTGGCATCTTTCTCTTCTTGTGAGCACTGGGACAAATTTCTACTATTTTGCTCCCAGATGCTGTGCTTGAACTTCTTTCATAAAACACACTAGGCAGAGATCTTGCTCCTTCTGCATTGCCACCAACTGAGAATCAAACACTGAAGGGCTATGGAAGAGTTCTACATCTGTAACTGCAGGTGACTAAAATCACTTGAAAGTTTAAGACCACTGTGAATGTTTCCAGTCTCCTAATAAGGGCATTCTGTAGTTGGCTTCTCTTCTTGATACCATCCCAGAGTTCTCCTTCTCTGACTTCTGGTTTGAATCATGGAAGAAATCAGAGGTTCTCCTTTTCTTAGCTTTCATCTATTCAAGCAGATGACTAATTCATCATCATTTTAGTTGAACTGAAAAGTGTTCTGTAACACTCCATGATGATTTTAAAATTCAATGCCAAGTGCTGTTTTCTTAATATTGTGATCCTTCCAAGATTCAAGTGTACCTTTGATTTCCCTGCTAGGCAGGTAAGCAGACTCCTAAACATCCCGTATGTATGTACATGATACATATGCAGTTCTGTCTCGTTCACTTCAGACTAAGGTTTTACAGCATATTACCACTCTTGCTGCTATTTTCTACCTTTTCCCTTCTTACTGAAAATATGCTTGCTTTTGTTTTAAAACTGCTTAGCTTGATCTGTTTGTTTTTTTTTTTTTTTTTAATGGCATTTTTCACACCGTATTCTAACATACAGGAAATGTGAAAGGAAATTTGTAGAAAAGGTAAGTGTTCCAAGGTTTTGTTGTAGCTTAAATCTAGACACTGACTTTTTCCTCCCCCCCCAAAGGTTTGAGACATTTAGGCTTTTCTGCTCTCAAAAATTTTGAAGCTCATGCTTGCTATGGAGCTCTAAGACCAATGTTCACCAGCCGTCCTTCCATTTCAGATAAGTGTTGGACTTCTGCACTTCAACAGCCCAAAAGATAATTGATCTTAGAATGAAATGAAAAATGAAGGGCTGCACTCCTGCACAAAGGTGACTTGTGTCGTTTGTCTCTGTTGAAGAGGGAACATAGGACTTCAGATCACAATCACCTGAGTACGGAGAGGTTCTGTTCTCCGAGGTGTTTGCAGGTGTAGGAGCATGGTGCCATTATGTAGCTGTAGCAACAGTGAGATTGAGCAATCGTGAAGCAAGGGCAAATAATTTGCTAAAATCTAACCTCGTAGTTAAACATAAGAGGAGAGGGTCAAGAATCTGGCAAAGGGTGGAAAAGGCTGAACTCTCGTGTAAGGGATGTAGCTTAGTGATTTGAAAACGTGTTGTCATGTTTACCTTTAACTTTTCAGATTTAATTACACGTGGTATTCAAGCCTAGTTTTGCATGCTTTTAATGGGAAATTCATAATCAGGTCACTTAAGTCCATTGAAATTAATTGGGCCAGTTCTTAGACCTTTGAAACTAAACACTGCAATTACCAAGTCCAGAACACTTAAAACAATGCATAGATTTATTCAGAACAAAGTTGATGATTAGGAGATACTAACTCGGACCCGGTGTGGTTTTCAGATAACTTAGTTCTTATGTGCTTTTAAAACTAAGTAGGCAGGTACACTCGCTGCAAAATGTACAAAGAGCGAGCTCTGGAAGAAGAAAGAACAGGGCATGCATTTATAAGTTGGGACCATATGCTATCACCTTGGGTTCCAGTTCACGGAGATGGGTTTCCTCTGGATTCCTGCGCTGCTTGTCCGAGTTCTCAAATCTTTTGTCAAAGTCAGAGATGCAATCACTATTTTTATCTTACTTCACTTGTGTGTTCCAGTTTATTCTGTGTAGCAGGCCCTGGGAAAAGGAGAGCAGGCTGTCCTTAGTTTGCAATTTGTTCATGCGATATTACTGAGACTTCCGAATAAAGTTTGAAGGCTCATAAATGCTAGTCTTTGCACAAACGCTGCCTGCTGTCCCTTAAAAATGCTGGTCATGTTGTGTTTGGTGTGTATCTGAGCCTTTTTACGGCCTGCTTCTCCTCGCTGCCAGCCCGCGCGTGCTGCTTCACACAGATAAGGGCTGGGGACCGAAGGGCTCCGCGGCGGAACAGCTGGGGTGGAATCTTCCTGGCCGCGAGCCCAGACGTGGCTGGGTTTTAATGAGGGTGTCAGGGTGGGAGTTCACTGCCTCCCGGGAGATCGTTTTCCTGGTGGGAGGCAGAGACGCGGTGCTTGTGAGAAGTCCTGCCCTATAAAGTGCGTTCCCATGATTTGGGCTATGAGACCGTAGTTTTAACAAATTATTTATGGCTCTAGCTGAAAGCAGCAGAGAGACCATTTTGAGCTCTGGTTGAATTTTGATGAATCGGTCCCAGCTGTTTACACCATATGTAGCAAAGCAACTTCAGGCACCAAGAAGGAAACTGGGCTTTCAGTGACTGGAGCAGCCCAAGTGGAGCAGACTGTTGTGGGAACAGGCAAAGCTGACTCAGGCAGCTGTGACAGGAGCGGTGACAGAAGGTACAGCTGGAAGAGACTTGCAGCAGATTATCTCCGTGTTGACACTGAATTTTTGTACTGCTGGGAGCAAGACGTAGCAGTTTACCTTTAAAAAGAGAAACCATTTCTTTGCACGCCGCAGCACCCTGTTTCAGAAGTGGAATCTCCTGTATCGTGCCAGTTGCCAAATGAAAGGAACAATGAGGAGGCTGCAGCACAAAGCCGGGTAGGGCACACCTCTAGAAGTCACCTGGCAGAGCTGAGCAGGCTGTGCTGCTCATGCTTGCTGGAAGGACAAAACATGTCGTGCCGGTATAAGGAGCCCACGGTATTTTTCTCAAATGCAAGGTCTGGGTCAAGTAGTTCTGTTGAACGTGGCTTCGTCCAAAAAATTCCTTCAGTACCATATGAAAATAAAAACAACCCAACAAACAAACAAAACCAGAGAAGGCGTTTGCTTAACTTCTCCTAACAGTGTAACAGTATTTAGGAAACCGAAACTGTCCCCTTTGTAAAAGCCTCGTCCTATTCAAGGCCTTTTTAAGGCCCAGAAGATCATGAAACAATGCAAATATATAACTGTGATCAAGAGTCGCCTCCCCCTGCTATTAGCTAACGCTAAAGTCTTTGCACTCTGTGCAGCTTGGTAAGAAGTGGTTCCGCTGGCATTCTCGTGAGATGCCTACAGTCTTCTGGGTCAGCGGTTCATCTTCTGCTTCAGACTGTGGAAGTTACCCAGAAAAATGTCCCAGCCTTTACTTTTTCCTCTACAGCGGCCGCTGCATCAGGGAGCGCAGATGCAGCTGAAAAGGCAGCGCTTGCTGGTTTAGGTAAGATTTTGCCTTGAATATAGCTACACTATTAGAAAATACTGCTGTAATTAGGAGATTGTAAGATAAAACAAGTACTCATTTTTCCTTTGCTTTTATGCCACATTGTATTTTATCAGATAAAAGGTTTTAAATGATTACTAGAGCAAATAAACAGAAAGAGACCACAGTATTTTGTAAAGGGTTAGTCTTGGGTCTTGGGAAAGTCATCCAGTTCTCATTACCCATCTGAGCTTCTCTGCTACTGCTTGGATAGCTCCGAGTGCCTCAGAGCTTTTACTAGTGTCGTCTTTGTACTTTTGGTAATAGGCACAGACTTAATCTGCACAGACCAAGAGTGAGGGAGCCCAGTGGAAAAACAGAACCTACAAGAGGTAACTTGTAACTGCTAATACTAATAGACGCCCACCAAACAAAAGAAACAGTACAACAGCAACAGAAAGAACTTTTAATCTTTTCGGTGTAATCATACACTTGTTGTCATAATGTTTAAATCAGCAGATAACGACGATCAGTAAGAATTCTAACCTCCATCCCCCACTTGCTAGCACCACTTTGCTAACAGCCATTTAGGCTGATTTCCTACAGACCGCCCTTTTCTGTTGCAAGCTAGTTCTGTGACAGATCTTTCTGATCATTTTAAGCAGGTAGGGTCTTTTGAACAGATATGTATTCCACAACTCAGTACTCACAATTCAGTTAACGGGAAAAATCTTTAAGGCACAGATTTTACATTTATTCCCTGTAGACTTCTTTTTCTAGGTTCTAACGTAAAATTTAAAAGCGCGAAGTTATACGATGTTCTTGATTCATCACAGACTGCATAGCCAATACCCTCACCGACATCACCAGCAGGAGGCAGAATTGTTCTGGGGTCACCTTTTTTTTTTTCTTTTTTTTTTAAACTTATTGATAAAGTGATCCTTTACCACCACTTAATTGTACTCATTAGAGATTTTATGACCGACTATATTGCAATAGCTAATCATGTAATTCTGGGCCATTTCCTAATAAAAGTATTCACAATTTAATGTCTTAATTTAGCCAAAAGGTGAAAAGTGACCAGAATACGGCCAATCTTCAGAGGAAGATTAGGTCAATCTCAAGAATGTGTGCAAATGGTTCTGTAATTAAACGATTTCATTAACAACCTCCCTTTGTGAGCACTCTGTTTAAATCCTGAACTCATAAACTGTCCTTGCACTTTAGATTTTCAGCGTACGTTAATGCCTTGGCATGTAAATCCACACTGTTGACTGTAATTTGATGCAGCCGAGAGGCATGCCCATGACTTGGCTGAGGTCAAGGCAGGCTCTACGAGCCGTAATGCTTCAGCACGTTGAATGGAAGACTCCCCCCACTTTGACACCCTGAGCAGCCAGCGCATTGTATTCTTTCACAGCCTCCTCTGTTTGCAAGACCAACACATCAATCCCGTTTTTCTTAAGATAGTCCACAGTAGACGATGGAACCTCGGAACATAAAAGGAAGAAGCAAGCATTAGACACTTTCCCTCCCCCACAGCATAAGGCTTGAAGAAAAACTGATGACGTTTGTTAGTGGATGCACTTAAGTTACTGATAGCAGCCAAACAGCTAATGTGCTCAGATATTTCTAAGATTGACACCATTTTTTCTCTTCAATGAAGTTATGTGTACGTACACACCTCCCATCTCTCCTTAATGCAGTTTAAAATGCAGCCCTTTCTTACAAAAAGGAATAGAACTTGAGCTAAAGGCGATTAATATAAATAAGGTGTTACTCAGCTCTCCAAAAACCTAAAGAATTGCTTCTCGTGAAGTGAAGCTTGGCACTTCCGAGCTTTCTGTAGCTAGTTTACCTGCTGCAATGACACTGCCAACATTGGTAACAAAAAGGCCTAATTATCCAAGTATTTACAGCAGGCTAGAGAGCTAGTTCATAGCCTATTCTAAGAGCGGGGAACTAATGACATTGTAAAAAATTCTCGTTTAAATTGCTTCTGTAGCAGAATGTAAGCCTTTTTACTGTTTGACATTGACATTAACATGGAGGAGCTCAAATGATGCCTCTTTCAGGAAGAGAGTGACTCCTGGCAGGAGTTCAGTCATGCTAATTCAGCATCCTGAATTTTTTCCCCTCTTAGTAAAGCATCACGGAATTTTTTTCCACAATCAGAAGGGGAGGGAAAACAAACAGTTCAAGTTTATGTTTATCATGGAACAAAAACCTACCTGCAAAGCCTCACTCATGCCACGACCAATCACTACAGTTTTAACACCCTTCTTGACAACTTCTTCAAGGTCAGCCGGTTGCACTCCTGGAGAATGCTAAGTGTCAGAGGAAGAAAATAAGTCTGTGTACTGCCAGCATCAACCAGGAAAGCTTCAGCTATTTGTTTTGGAACCGTCCTTAGCTTAGCAGTGTAAAGTAGCGATACCAAAACGTAACACAACCGCCGTGTGCACACCGACACACACGCAGTAGATAACGGTGGTAATTGCAAAAGGTATTTTATGCTCAGGTGAAGGATGATAGTTAATCAATTGATGACAATACTGACATTCTTTATTAAGCAGTTAAAAATAAAAAGGTGTACTATACATTTCTAAAACATTTATGTCTAACAGATAGCATTTTATAAATATTAAAAGTTAAAAGTGAAATCAATAAATTGCAATACATTACTGTTTGTTTTCAAGTGAACAAAACCTTTTTGTAATAAAGATTGCGGCAAGCTCAAGTTTACTCACTTTAATTATAAAAAAGCTCCTCAAACAATTAAAATGATTAAATTCTTTACCAAAGAGGACTGAAACGTATTGGTTACTGTCATGTTAGTTAATGGTTTCTATTTCTGCTTTAGTCTTAATTTTGAGAAAGGAATATTTGAAACCAAACTCTTTTTTAAAGAAAAAAAAGAAGAGCTATAACAGCACATTGATTGTGTTTTTCAAGAAGTGCACTCATTTACTGCTAGTACCCTTTAAACATATGAACCCACAAACACCATGTAATATGAAGATAAAACATTATTGTGTTACACTAATTCTCCCCCCAGCTTCACTTTCCATGCATCTCTGTATGGCTAAAAGCAAGATACTGTGCAACCCGTAGCTAGGCTTTGGCCCCTATTTGGTGTGCATTATTTTTTAAAAACCATTAATACCATTCTTGCCCACTCTCCCCCTTTTTGGGGGTAGGATTCTGAAGTTCTTTAAGAGGACTGAGACCAGTTTTTCACATGAAATAGGTAATGCTATGGTGGACTTCTGGAGATTGTTATTTTTATGGAGATGCCCATAAACCTTTATCCCCTATACTTCTTGCTCGTCCTGAAAATCCTACATTCTTTCAATGAATTGAGGTCAAAGCACCAGCTTCAGTTGTTCCATTAGCATGTGCGCTTTTCTCTTTGATGTCCCTGGGTCCTCTCCTATTCTTTTTCCCCTGCCCAGGTTGTCAGCAGCTGATCCTGTAGCCTCACACACGGTGTCAGAATTCTTGTCAGCCCTGCCCTGTTCAGCCTCAGCTTGCTGAACAAGGCGAGAGTTTTCCAGCTGAAACCAACACATGAGCTCCTGAAATTCCAGGTGAGGGAAACCTTCCATATTAGGGTGCCAGCTCTAGGAAGTGGATTAAACTTATCCCACCATAAAGTATTGGGGCTGGATGGTATCTGGGATTTCAGCAACGGAGATAGTTCACCTTTATGGTTCTCCAAGTTGCATTTCCTTTAAATATATTTATATTTAATATCCTCACCTAGAATACACAGGTCATTTCATTATGCAGAGCTTTCTCAGACCAAATCATTGCAAGTACGTGTTTATGATAGAATAGGTAATGCTTTTCCTTCGGGGTTTTTTAAGGTAGACTCAAAGCCTAGACAAAAAGGACAGGTATGGTTTACTGCAATTACGTTAATTAGATTGCTGGGGACGGTTTGCTGTCACATGATAAGTACTGGTGAGACATTAAAGCCGTGGAACAAAAGGATTTGCTGTGGTTACACAGGACACTGATCGGGGGCTTCCACCTGTTTTGTAGGAAAATAGTATCGTTAGAGGAAACATGTAACATGATGGAATAACTGTATCATTGCAGTTAATTCCAGTGATGTGGCAGCAGGAGGGAAGGAGAAAGGACAGCAGAATTTCTTGCCTGTTTTGTTCTCTGGTTTTCTCTTCAGGACTCCTTTTCTCCCATTAGCAGATGGCACTGAAATGCAGCAAGCCCGGGAGGCTGCCTTTTATCCCCAAGGGTTAAGGTCATACGAACTATTAGTGCTTAGTTACAGAATCTTGCAGAGCCAGTTGTACAATTTTCCCTGATGAAAGAACTACATACTAGGCATCAGTTTGAAAGCAGAGGAGGAAAGGAAGGGATTTATTTCCAACTGGAGTGTGGGACACGGGGGGCACTGCCTTATTCCCCAGTGTTAGGGAGTAGCTCCACCTAGCCCCAGGTGAAATATGCTCCAAGAAAGCAGACACACTGTAGTCTATCACGAGTAAATGCGCAGAAGAGTCTAGCAAATCCTATCGTTTCCAGTGCTGATCGAGTAAATTCCTTTATCATTCTTCTAGAGTTGGAGATGCAGTCTAGAAAAGCTTCATTCTAGTCCTGTGTTTGCTACTTGCTATTCAATTTTAAACCAGATCACCTAACTCCTCTGTGGCTGTCAGAGGGATGGAACTGATCTCAGGCAGGAGCTTTAAAAGTAGCCTATAGAGGAAAACCTAAATAGGTATTTTTTTGCTTACTGATGATGTAGAAAGGATGCCAGAAAACCTGCCTCTCTAATAAGCCAACTGTTTTTTTTTCTCCTCTGATTTTCATTTAACAGACTCGTCTTTCTTGTTTGAACTGCAGGATTTCTCTAAGGACTTCTACGGCCTTAAAGCTTTTATCCATCACCTGAAGACATCCCCTGGCTGAAACTTTAAAAGGAAGGCATGTCCTCCTAAACGTCAGTAGGCGGTTGTAACGTGAAACAAAGTTTTGAAATGTGGGAATGAAACCAAAATGTGATTGAGCTGGAAACTACTGGGGAACGTTTCAGCTACCACACGTGTTCTGCTTCTCCAGTCGTATGTGCATATAAATCAGGAAAGCATTACTGTTAAAACTTGGATTTCTCTTGACAAGCAAAAAAGTGACATCCTCTCCCACCCCATGCCCTCCAAACAGCGAAAACTTCACTTCTCATAATCAGGTCATAAATAAAATAAAAAGGTTAAAAAGGTTACATACACAGCTATCTTTTTCTCCGCAAACTACAACTATCTTTGTACATCAACGCTACCTTTTGCTTTGCGCTATATATTCTTTATAGACTGACAGCTTAAAAAATTCTGCTCCCCAGCAGATTATATAGGAAATTCCAAAACCAAAGTTCTGCCTTTCAGTTGTGTCAAAATGAATACAGCAGCGACCTGGAAGGGCCTGCATGGATATAGCTGGGTCTAAGACCCAGTGCGCAGGTCTTTTTTGCTTTAACTCTTGCTTCGAATATGTGGATTATTATTTTATTTTTTTTTAGCCAATCCCGCTGTCTCAGTGCAAGCCCTAATATGGGACAAATTATCAACACTAAGTTCCCAATACAATAGATAGTATGCTGCTTCTAAATCTGAAATGTCAATACTATTCCATGTTCTTTTATACAATTCTGACAGCATTTACACATAAAGCTCAAAGGATACAAAAATTGTGAGGGGAATCACCTAGTACACGGCTACAAAGACAAGTCACTGTGGTTAGAATCATAGAATCACAGAATCATAGAACGGCATGGGTTGAAAAGGACCTCAAAGATCATCTAGTTTCAACCCCCCTGCTCTGGGCAGGGGTGCCAACCACTAGAGCAGGCTGCCCAGCGCCACATCCAGCCTGGCCTTGAATGCCTCCAGGGATGGGGCATCCACAACCTCTCTGGGCAACCTGTTCCAGTGCCTCACCACCCTCTGAGTGAAAAACTTCCTCCTAATATCCAACCTAAATCTCCCCTGTCTTAGTTTGTAACCATTCCCCCTTGTCCTGTCACTATCAACGTGTGTGAACAGGCGTTCCCCCTCCTGTTTATACGCTCCCTTCAGGTACTGGAAGGCCGCAAGGAGGTCTCCCCGGAGCCTTCTCTTCTCCAAGCTAAACAAGCCCAGTTCCCTCAACCTTTCTTCATAGGAGAGGTGTTCCAGCCCTCTGATCATCTTAGTGGCCCTCCTCTGGACCCGTTCCAAGAGCTCCACATCCTTCTTGTGCTGGGGGCCCCAGGCCTGCACGCAGTATTCCAGGTGGGGTCTCACCAGAGCAGAGTAGAGGGGGACAATCACCTCCCTCTCCCTGCTGGCCACCCCTCTTTTAATGCAGCCCAGGACATAGTTGGCCTTCCGGGCCGCAAGCGCGCACTGCCGGCTCATGTCCAGCTTCTCATCCAGCAGGACCCCCAAGTCCTTCTCCGCAGGGCTGCTCTCGAGTTCTTCTTCTCCCAGTCTGTATAAGTACCTGGGATTGCCCCAGCCCAAGTGCATCACCTTGCACTTGGCCTTGTTGAACCTCATGAGGTTCTCTTGGGCCCACTTCTCCAGCCTGTCCAGGTCCCTCTGGATGGCATCCCTTCCCTCTATGGTATCAACTGCACCGCTCAGCTTGGTGTCGTCCGCAAACTTGCTGAGGGTGCACTCGATTCCGTCGTCTATGTCATTGATAAAAATGTTGAAGAGCACCGGTCCCAAGACCGACCCCTGAGGGACACCGCTTGTGACCGGCCTCCACCCAGACATAGAACCATTGATGACAACCCTTTGGCTGCGACCAGCCAACCAATTCCTAATCCACCTAACAGTCCATCCTTCAAATCCATACCTCTCCAATTTAGAGAGAAGAATGTGGTGAGGGACCATGTCAAAGGCTTTGCTCAAGTCGAGGTAGATGACATGCGTCGCCCTTCCTTTGTCCACCGATGCCGTCACTCCATCATAGAAGGC
This sequence comes from Anseranas semipalmata, assembly GCA_013399115.1. NCBI lineage: Eukaryota > Metazoa > Chordata > Aves > Anseriformes > Anseranatidae > Anseranas > Anseranas semipalmata. The sequence continues at coordinate 854,279 of VXAA01005852.1, read as the reverse complement.
CACCAGATTGGTTAGGCAAGATCTGCCTCTGGTGAAGCCAGATCTGCCTCTGGTTAGCCAGAGTGTGAGCTTTTCATGGAGAAACTAGTGCATGTGATGCTGTATCTGCATACTTTGCCTCACAAATAAGTAGGAGGAACCTCAAGGAAAGTGATATAAACTAAACTGCATGCATTGCTCTCTTCCAAACACGTAAGGTCAGTTACTATGGATTTCTTTTGACTTCCCATAAATACTTTTCTATCCCACTCAAGACAACTTGTGTTTACACAGTCTGAAAAAAGGTTGCTACTAGCCTCTTAGTAAAATTGCATTTTTAATCAAACAGAATGCTGTCTGAGAGCTATAAGGTGCACAGCAGTGGTCTGCGCAGGGCGGCTCTGAGAACTGCTGGAAATAGTCGCTGCCCTCTGTCACCCACACAAAGTAGTGTGTCTGCAGTCCTCTGACCTCTCCAAGCAGCACTTCTGAAACACCCTGCATTTTTTCCCAGAAAAAGCCTAACTGTTAGCAGAAAGCAAAAGGCAGCTCACTGAGTATCTGGCTGGACCTGTAACAACCGTCCTCTGGGCTACTCTCGCAGTCCTGTTTAAAATACAGGATGGACAGTAAATAGCAAACTTACATTAGTTCCAGTTTCTCGCCAGTCCCAGGTCCGACTTCCTCCCGGCCATACTTTGCAGTCCTTATACGTTGTAGAGCAGCCTTTCACCTTCATCTGACCCCAAGAAAGGGAAGCAATTTCAGGGGAAGACATCGCTAAGTCGAACTGACGTCTGGAAAATGGATATTTAATGCATAACATCAGGCTAACATATGTAGCACATTAATAAGAAAACAAAATTGTGTCCTTGCCCCAAGGAGCTGGGAAGAAAACACTGTTACAGACTTGATCCATGTGATTTTGTGACAACAGAATTGAACAAAGGGTCAGCAGATCTGTTGAATTACTAGTCCTCTTGGGGATTTTTTGTAGGATTTGGAGCAAATCATTTTACATATTAAATTTGTTAAAGTATTGGGTGCTCGACTTTTAAAACAATCAACAGGGATCAGGTCCCTGAATATCCTTCCAAATCTGGGTTTTAATCTTTTTGTTAAATATATAATGAAGATCGAATTTTCCTAAAATATCTGAGAGATACACTGTTTCTCTGGCCCTCTAAACCATACTGGTATGTTCAGGTTTATTAATTTAATATAGTAAATGAGGTTAACAAACGAACAAACAGGCACGGCGTTGCTTTTTTAGCTTTAGGAGGAAACGAGAAGACAGCTGTATGTTGAATGCGGACTTCCATGGATTTTTTGATCTGTTCACTTTTCTTGCTAAAGACAACACCCAGCAGAAGAGGCATCAACACAACAACAGCACTGCCATATCGCTACAGCAAACAAGGCTTTCAGAGACCTAAAGGGGTTGAGTCTTCTTTCCCTAGTCATTCCTTACAGACACCAAGTATCCCAATGTAATTTCTCAGGACAGTTAAGCACCCAAATAACATCTTTTCTAATGTCTAACCTCAATCTTCACTGTTTCAGTTTAAAGCTGTTTTTTCTAATCCTTTCTATTATGGACAAGGAGAACAACTTAATCTTTGTCTTTTCCACGATCTTTTGTTTTCCTGAAGACTTAACATAACCGTCTTTCGTCTTTTTTTCCTTTCTTTTAGATTAAATAAACTTCAGTTCCCTTTGGCCTTTCCATCAGTCATGCTTTCTAAATCTCTGCTTATTTTCTCATTTTTCCCCTGCCAGCCAACAACTGGTATGCATCTTCCTCTGAAATCGGTTGCCTAAAACTAGTTAGAGTGCTCCAGCTGAGGCCTTATCAGTGCTGCTATAGACCAACTGCTTTTTGGTATTAACCACAATCATTTTCAGACCAGCTATCACAATCACAGCTGGGCAGCAGCAGGGCAGGGACTGTACCTTGGAAAGCACCGCCTCGCTGCACCATGGAAGTTTACGCCCTCTTTGCAGTCCTTCAAGTAACTGCAATCTGATCGCTGGTATGATTCTGGCACTAGATGGCAAGACACTGATCCCAGAGATACCTTGGAAATGCTTTAGACTAGCATGACAGCCAAGTGATGCATCTCAAGAGTAGTGACCTTTCAGCCCTTCCAGTTCAGAAGAAAGATGGTCCGAAACCTGCACGGCAAAGACAGATGCTTGTTTGTGCAGTAAAAAGAGCTCTGCTCCTGGCTGACCCAGAAAACCTCAGTGGCAGATCCTTCCAGATAGCCAGATTCTCATCCTTTACCTTTTTTTTTTTTTTTTTAATAATCCAAATTCATCAGGAAAATTGATCATAGGAACCCTGTTGGTACTGATTAAGGAGAGAGCCCTGGCAAAAGGGAAATCTTTGGATTACCAGGGTTCCAGTCCTTCTGGAAACCTCCCTTCCTATCTCGCACAAGCTACACCAAACGACAGTATGACCAGACAGGACATGAATCTCAGTACCCTGCTTCAAATGTCACGTGAAGTAGAAACAGCGTTACTTTGGATTCAGCACAGCACTGAGGCTGCCAGAGCTGCTGCTTCCACAGAATAACAGGGCAATCATTTCTTTCCTGCTCCTTTGTGAAGTTAGTGGTTAGCGCCCTGCCAAAGAGGAAGCCAGGCAAGCAGCTATGGGGGAGTGAAATTTGCCTGGATTCAGATGTTCCAGATTCCCTCCTTACACATCTGCAATGCAATGGATTGACACAAAGGTTCATCAGACTGTTTTCCCAAAGGTCTGGTGAAGCAAGATTACAGCAGGAGTAATAACTAGCACTAGTCCCAGCAGAGTGAAATTACCCATTAACCAAAGAGTAAAGGCAGAATCAGCTACCCAGGACCTGGCTCTGAAGAATTAAAATAAATTCTACTTGTGCTAGTTTTGAGTGGAGACTGCAGGATTAGACCTAGAGGTGAGGTGAATGAGGCAGAGGTGAATGAAGAATAATAAAATTAGGAATATCAGATCTCCCAGTCAAAGTAGTATCTACAAGGCTGAGATGATGCAATCAAACAGGCACAAAATGCAAACAGGATGGCAAATGCCAGCTAAAGCTTCCATAGTATCTTCCTCCAACAGCACAAAAATAAGTGGCAGGAACTAAGAGACAAAACTCAAAAGCCATAAATAATGATCAGTAGTCTACAAACATTTCCCATAATACTGCCAGAGAATACCAGCAATGTGAGGTTATTTGAATTAATGAAGGTGTCTTAAATTGAAGTGAATAAGAATGAGGTTTTTAATAGAGACTTTGGACATTCTTCACACAGGGCATGGTCCAATCACTAATCAACAAGTATTGGGAAAATATTTCCCCAACAAATGAGTTGGTTTTTAATTATTCACTATGATATCTGCTGAAACATACAGTACAAAGGAATATCAAATGAGGCCACGAACTGTGAATTGCAGGAGTCCAAACACGACAAGGAGGTCCCAGTGACAAGGAACAGAGATGGCTGAGGAATCTGTAAGCAAAGTTATGAGAGTTTAAAAACATAGGAAATAAAGGAAGCAGAAAAGTTTAAGAGGATATATGGAGAGAAGGGAAGAAGGGAAGAAGGGAAGAAGGGGCTAGGATGGCAGAGGAAAAAATAACTGAGGGTTAAACTACAGAATCTTGACATAGCAGCCTTGCTGGGCAAGCAGGTGGATTTAGGAAGTGCCAGTGCAGCTAAACATTGCTTCCGAGCAGCACCCATCAGCAACAGCTGGAACAAAAAAGGGCAATGAGAGAAGCACGCGGTACCGCGAGCCTGCACAAGGAAACGTTTCCTAAAACCAAAGGCGCATCCCGAGGTCCAAGAGGCCGCCTGAACTTAGAGCGAGGGCGGCGACAGCTCTTGAAACGCCACGGAAACGAAGGAGCGGCCATGCGGCGGGACGGCCCCCAGCACCCTGACGGCCTCCCCTCAGCCCGGCGAGCGCCGCCGCCGCCGCCGCCGCCGCCCTCCCGTTCCCGCCCGCTGCCCTCAGCCGGAGGGGATCCGTTACGACCGTTACGCGCCCGCACTCACCGCCGCGCGCGCGCGACCCCTGCCCCACCGGGCGCAACCTCCGCCTCTCACGGGAGGGGAGGGAAACCCCGCCCACCGCCACCCTCATTGGCCGGCACCACCCGCCAGCTCCACCTTCCCTCTCACGGCGCTGCCGCTCCACCCGCTACCATTGGCCAAACCGCCGGACTGTC
>VXAA01005852.1:780997-849036 GCA_013399115.1 Anseranas semipalmata | reverse complement strand
ATATGTGTGTGTGTGTGTGTCCCTTTCTACTTCTTCCTTAAAACGAGAAGAGTGGGGGACACACAAGGCAATGCCCTCAGCCTCTTTCACCTCTGTGTATGTGGGGTGAGGAATGGAGAAGGGGAGGGGGGGGGCACAGAGAAGCCCCGAGCCCTCCCCAGTGCTGCTATTGTAGGAAATCTCCTCCCCACACACACAGCCAGCCATTGTGCGTGCTCTCCATCCCTCTCCCCTCCTCCTCCTCCTCACCCCCCTCTTGCAGCTGGGCTGGGGACTAAAAGCTTGGCCCTTCTCCCCCCCCTACACCCCCCCATGCCTCACACCACCACCACCTGAGCTGGGCGAGGTGGAGGGCGGCTCGTCCCCTCTGCCGTTCCCTTCCCAGCTGCTCCTCCTCTCCTCTCCCTTCACCAGCAGCAGCAGCAGCAAAGGTTTGCTTGCCAGACTCTCCAATTCCTCTGCGATGGCTGTGGGAGGGCCTGGGCAGCAGAGGAGCCGGGGGGGAGGGCTGCGAGGAGGCGGCAGCAGCAGGGATCCGGAGGGGAAGGTGCTTGTTGCTCTCGGTCTCTGTCTCGATTATTGGTTTGGTTCTTGCCTCTGCACTCTTGCCACATAGGGAGACCGCCGGGCTCACGGCGCATGCTCGGCAAGCCCCATAGAAACTTCCTGCTGCTGGAGAATCCCAGCCCGGGGCTGCTTTTAGTCCCCAAAAACCCTGCTTCTCCCTCCCTACCACCCATATCAACCCCATCCCGGTCAAACCCACCCGCGGCGTGGGGGTTTGGGGTTAAATCGGCGTGGGGGTGCTTCCTGACGCAAAGGAAGTTGTCTTTCGCAAAGCGCAAGCGTCCTGTCTGCGAGTTCACACCAGCTGAAGCGTAATGAGATGAGCTTCGTGTACTGCCTCCGCTCGCTGTCCAGCACCTAATTAACGTGGAAGGGAAAAAGTGAGATCCGCTAACATCTAAAAACAGGGTTAACTTTCTGGAATATGGGCGTTTATATTAAATTCCCCGTGCATTCCTGTACCTGTTATGTTACGTAAAGGATTTGTTTGCAAAAGTATTGTTCTGTTAAAGTTCTGCAAAACTTACGAATAAAAGCTGCCAATGCACGTAAAAGTTTGAATTTTTAATGAAACTATCCCTTTTAAAGTAATATCTGTAAAGAAAACTAACACCTTTACTGTGTGACAACATGTAAATGAGTATGGAAGAGTAATTTTTTTGTGTGGTCTGCAGAATAAATTAAAATTAAAGGATGAGATAGTGACCTCTGTTTTAAGTATATACATTTGAGAAAAAATCTTTCAATTTCCTGCTAACTTTAATTGCATGATGGGGGGTATCAATAGACCAATAACTACTGCACAACTCTTCTCTAAAAAGCTTTCGACTGACCCGAGTTGTGGAGTTTGTGTTCCGGGTGGTTTAGTACTTGCCAAGTTTTTAAACTCTGCATTTCTTCTCCTGTCTGGGGGGGACAGGACAGGTTATTCTCACTGCTGTAGATCAATCCCCACCAAACAGGAACAGGTTTAGCTTCTGATAATGCACTCTCTAAACTGCTCAATTTTTGCTTTTGTCTGGTGTGGAGTATTTGCCTTCATTTGAAAAACTGGGAGAAAAGAAAAAATGTGGAGGTGTGAAAAACAAACTTAGGTGGTTCTTAAAGCTTGATGCAATAATTTGTGTGACAGGGATTTGCTTTTTATTGATACAGCCAACTCACTGAGCTTGGTTTGTGGTGCCAGTAGCTGTTATCTAGTGTATTTTTATGCTTTCAGAAAACAAGTGCAAAGTAGATTTCTGTACGTGATTTTTACATACATTGTTTCCTGAAATGGCGTTTTTAAGGGTATAAGTCAGAAAGTTGCTAAGCATTGTTTGAAAACTGAGGAAAAGTCTTTTTTCTCTGAGCATGTTATTTGCCAGCTGCATGTGGTTTTCCCTTGGAGCAAGAGGCTTGGATTTGTTATACACAGTTTCACTTTTGATACCAGCATTGCTGGTGGACTTACACTGACAGAAATACATAAAAACAACTAAGCTGATAGCTACAAAACTTGAAAGAGTTTTTTTCTGAACGTCTTAGAATCTGGACCAAAGTTTAAATCTCAACTGTCAGGTAATGGCTCTGTGGAACTTCTCTCCGCAGTCATTTTGCAATCGAGGAAGGAAGTCAATAGCTTGGGGTTTATGTTGACTGGCTTTAATGCTGTTTCGATGGTCAGCTGTTCCGTAAGCGTGTGTTTGAGTTTTAAACATGGGCTCTGTGTTCTCGTCTGAAGAGTTAATCTTGGAAGATGTCAGTAAAACTTTTCTTTACACTAGTCACCTCAAGGAGCACTAGGAGCTCAAGTTTGGATGTTGTACGCTAGTTGTATAAGTCTTTTTTCCTGTTAATAATTAGAACAAAGAGCTTGTTCGTTATTAAGTAAACAAGGTATAACCTTTTCTTACAGGAAGGGATGCTGCGTGGATGCAGGGCAGATATTAACAGCTAGGAAGCGATCAGATATTTCTTAGAGGGATTTCCCATCGCATTAATGCTCAGACAGTATTTGAGCTTTGCCATATTACTTCTGCTACCTGAGAGTTTCAAGAGATAGCAATGACAGCAGCGCGTGAATATGAATAACTTCCTTAGTCGTCCAACTTGTTTAGATATTGAATTAACCTGTATTAGCAGTGTTAGGTATTTGAAATGCACGTACAGAGGTATGGTCTTGTCAAACTGCAAAGAGCAATTTAAAAGACGTGCTTTGGGATTTGGCAGATAACGTAAATCATGCTTGAGGAGCAAAATATCAGTGTGGTGATGTTGGTTGTTGCTCAATGGTCTTGTAGAGAAGAGTGGGATAAATGTGTACCCGTGGAAGCGGTCTGCGTAGGAAGGCTGGACGATAAGAGAGCTTAACTCTTCCTGCTGGTGGCTTGTTTGAGAGCTGTAACCAGTCAAAGTAATGAGACCTATGGTCATTTGGTGAATAATTTGCTTTATGAAGAATAATTATCTTGCCTTTAAGAATCTTGATGCTTGTTTTATGTACAATATTGTGACTTGGATTGGAATTATGACAGTCTTAAGCTTCTTTTGAAAAGAAGAAAGTTGGGTGTTTAGGTTGTGATAGCACTTGCTAGTTGATGTGCCTCCAAGTAAATTGTTTCTCTCAGGATTTATTAAAAAGTGATTCAATATATGGTTTTAACTGTGACTTTTTATGAGGACAGGGAGATGCCATTACCCTCCATATGACTGTACTTTTAGATGCAAAACTAATGCAGATCATCCTGCAGTGTGGGGTAGTACCTTATCTGTGTTGCATCTGCTTACTTACAAAGGCAAAATTGTGCAGACTGGAACAAGTAATCGCAGTAAAACAATACTTGTTCTCCTTGTTCTAATGAACATACTTTGTCTTCTTTACTAAGGATTTACTTGTAATAGAAGAGCAGAAATTTAATAATAGCAGAAGAGTGAGAAATTTAATATTTCAATATACGTGGTGGAGGGCAGCAAGAACTCTATCTGTATTTAGGGCTGTGTTTAAGGAACCATGATATCAAATCGCCACCTCCTTTGTGTTTGTAAATAGCTTGAGAATTGGTATAAATGTTAATTAAGCACTTGGTCTCTTGTGAATGAAAATATTAGTAGAATGTTAGCTTGCACAACAGAGATCTAATTTTACACATGGCTACGCAAAACACTTGCTAGTTTGCCAGGTTCCCTAGTGTGTGAATGGGAGAACCTCTCGCTGAGGTGAAGAGCGTTTTTGGAAGTGTTAGGCTCTGTTAGTTCATCAATTTTCGCAGGCTTTTCTTAGCAGTATGGGGTTTGATTGGCTCTTGATTGAAATGGTAACAAGTATGCATGCTTTGCATATTTCAGCAAAACAGCCAACTTGCATCAACGTCCTCCCGGTGATGCTCATGCTAGAGTTGGTCTTGAAAACAGCAAGCGTGTTTTGGCGAGTAGATCTCCGGTCCGAGGCACTCGTCTGCCTTCTCACCAGAGCTTGAGCTTCTCGATCTGCTTGGACTCTTGACGGTCTCATCCTGACAGATTGAGCCAGCCTAGAAGTTTGTCTTAATTACCGCATGAATGTGTTGGGTTTGTTGGAGTTTGATAACAAAACCACTCTTCGCACGCTGGCTCGGATTTAAGTGGTGTAAAGAAAGACGTGATGAGGTGCAGGTGCCTGATAGCGGGTCCATTTTTGTAAATCTTTTCTCCACTTCCCCTTTTTGTCTTTATAGTGGGAACTGAGGTTAGAGGCAGGTAGACTGGGAAAACCTGTGCAAGTCATTTAGGGTTTCTTTAATTTTTTTAAAGTGTACCTGATGCTACATTGTAGAACTGAAAAAAGTATATATTCTTTGGATCTCCCATGCTTCAAAGCAGTAAGTTTTGTAAGCGGCTTTATTTTTCTAAATCTTCTAGACACCTGACATCTTTTCTCTTTTTGAAGTAATTTGGATGCTGAAGCCATTTGTTTCAGTGGGTTATATCAATTTTCTTATTGTCATTCCAATACCTTTGGAAAGCTTTACAGCATTAAGCTTAAGGGTTCTTACCATTCTCTGAAGAAATTAACAATTAACGATAATTTAAGCTGCGGTTCAATATTTGTCTGGGAGAAGCATACCTGGAGCTTTGCAGCTGTTTAATACAGCAAACAAAAGCCAACAAGATCTGATGACCAGGAGTTTGACAGACTTTCGAGCTCAACATTAGGAGTGTTCCCAACGAAGAGGGGAATAAAGTAGATTATTCCATTGGTGTGATTGATTTTCATGTGTTTAATGTTTGAGATCAAGCTGGTTTGTATAATGCTGATCAGAAGTTACGGGGTTTGATGCGACTTTAAGGCAAAAGCTATGGTACGTTGCAGTAATCTGCAATTTCCACGGTAGATTGGTTAGTATTAGAAGCAGAAAATAAATGTGATATGGAAGTAGTCAACGCTATTAATTACTAAATTTTAACCAAATGTGCTTGGGATTTATGGTCTGGTTTCAGTGTGGAAAGATGGTTTAATACACTGTCCTCATGTAAATGAACAAGTTCTGGCATCTGATATTGGTAGCGTGTGCTTTGCTGGCTGGGTGGAGTATGTTCACACATTAGGTAATGCTGGATCTTCTTCATCAAACATGTTAAGTGTGGATAAATCAATATTATAAGCCTGCTGCTGCTGTAAAGATCTATCAGCTAGTCTGAAGTGACTCTTTTATACGCTTTGGGGTCCTTTGCTTGTATCTTATCACACCCTTTCCTGTATGAATAAGAAACTTGACTGCTGCTTTGAATCAGTTAGGTAGTTATCCCCTACATGCAATTCAAACTAACTTACATATATATTTATATACCATATAAGTAGATCAATGCTGTCCTGCCATACCTAGGGACTGAACCAATTTTTAAACATTTGTCAAAGCCATTAATCCACCTGCTAAGAAACCTGTTAGGAAAATGCAGTGTGTTTAACTTAACAAGAAAATATTGGGGAAGAAAAATGTTTGTTAAAGTTGCTCTGTGGTACATGCTTATTTGCAGGTCCTAGTAAACTTTTGAATATATTACTCCTGTTCTTGTTGCTTTATTTTTGAGTATGTCAGAGATTGTGCACCTCTAGTTTGTCTAAAATTATGCAGCTGTATGTGTTTAGTCATCAGGTTAACTGGTTTGCTGGAGGTAGGCTCTGCTGCATGTAGCTGAAATTGCCAGAGTATAGCAGGGTTAAATTTGGAGAAAGTACCAAGAGTTATTGTTCTGGTGCTGACTTTGTGGCAAATAGCCTCTAATGCAGAATAAACTCCTCTTGTCTACATTTCAGTCATTTTAGGTTGAGATGACTTTAAGGTCAGCATGCCTTGTCCACATGCACTTTTCAGTTCTTCATTTAAGAAGTGAATTAAGTTTATCTTGGAATTAATTACTTTGTGATAGAGTAATGGATGCACAGCTGTTCTAACTAACCCCGTTGCGTTGGTTTTTCCATGGCAAGCCTTCATATCTTTATCGAAGATGAGCTGGCATGTCATCTCACCCGCGTGTGCTCTGGGACTTGGGCTGGCAACACCACTGTGAGTTCTAGCTGGACTCCATGTCCTCTTCCGATCCTGCATGGGAGACAGACAGACACCGTGCTTCTGGGTAAAGGAGCGTTCCCGCTTCTTGTCAGCGACACTGCTCATCTGAAAAAGGTCACAGAATGCCACACTGAATGGAGAAGGGAACTCGGGGTGCAGGTTTCTGGGTGCTGATAAGCTGTGGCAGAACACTGGGGGCCCCTGCGAGGCTTTGTGCAGGTTCTGTTGGACCCTGTGCCTCCACGGAGGAAGGGCAATATGTTTCTGGTAGGTGGCTTTGAATTCGCTTTGGATAGAATAGAACTGTAGAAAAGCTTTTCTGGAAAGCTGATACTACTCCCAAGTCACGATCTTAAGGCTTATTTCCAGACAAGTGTGTAAGATTCAGGAAGCACATGGAAGTTCTTCTGGCCAGCATGAGATGATTACTGAAAGAAGCCCCATGAAGTCTATTGTGGTGTATCTGCACGAGAGCTTCATAAACATCAAAGTGAGCTGTGTATGACACCATCCCATGTAAGCTAGGAGTTATGTTTTGTCTAGCCCTTGTCCTTTTTTTGGCATGCTCAAAATAGCATCCCCACTGGAAAACTTAAATCTTCAACAAGGTGCTTCCCTGCCTGAAGACAGTGTTACTGAATGTCCAAGTTGCTAAAGTAGTCTAAGCTGCGCTTTGTCCTAATCTTCAGGATTACAGAATTTAGGCTGTATAAAATGTGCCAGTGGATGATACTGTGCTTTATAGATGGGTGCTGCTTGTCCCAGCTGGGTGTGTTGGGGGGAATCCAGGAAAATAGCTACAGGATGCGTTTTGCTGGGAGCAGGAAAACTGTTCCAGATCGAATCAGCAGTCCACCAGTATCTTGTCCTTGGCACCGGTCAACTGCAGAGGTCTACAGAAGCTGTTTTTTGGAATATTCTCCCTGCATCCAGTAGTTTGTAGCCCAGGGGCTTCCTGATTTTTTTCTTGACAGCTTCCTTGAATGGAGCTTTTTCTCTTGTCTGAGATTACTTTGAGATAATACCGTCTAGTGTAAGAACAGTTAGCAAATGGATGTGCAATTATTAGTGCTCCCTGTGTGGTACCCACACGTCTGAGCCCGTCCTGAAGCTGACATTTAGAATAGCTTTATGGCCTGTCATAAACTGAGAAGCCCATGGGAGCTTCTGGAAAATTCATAGTGCTGTTGATACAAAGATTAAAACAGAATAACTATTTGTGGTGTTTGTGTGCTCTGCAGTAGCTGATAGATGGCATCCCTCAGGCAGAAATAACGTCTGAATACCTGGCAGGTTTTGGTACTTAGTGACTTGGTAATAATATCCTACTGGAGGCAGAAGACAAGAATGACAGAAAGACTTCTTTGTGTGCTGCGAAGGAGGGGACAGGAGCTACCGGAGGAACTGGCAAGCAGGGACGGATGATGGGAAGATGATGAATAAATATCCTGCTGAAGAACATCGTGGCTACGTGCTCTCTGGTGCATCAAAGCCAACCGTCTTGCAGTTCTCTGGAAGTACAACTTCAACACATCAAAGCCAACCGTCTTGCAGTTCTCTGGAAGTACCCATTTCAACTTCAACACCTCTTTCTGGGCCATACAACACTTCTGAGCAGTACAGCTGCGTTCCTCCAGATTTACGGCGATACTCAGCACTTCACGTGTGTCCCCCACGGTTGGAACAAATGTCCTCGGTGGTGTCCCCCACAGTCCTTGCCCTCTGCTGTGCTCCTGTGGAAGGAAATGCAGGTGTGTGGCTGGCCAGCGAGCTCAGGTGCATCCTGGCAGCGTTTCCTGATGCGGACAGCCTGCGGTGGGACTGCACCACATGCTGCAGAGATCATCCATCCCGCAGCGGGGAAGCTGCTGGTGCTGTTCGTGTTCCCTACTTGGGCACCTGTGGTGGGACAGAGCAACGCATCCGTGGCTTTGGAGTTCAATAAAATTATCTGTTTGGCTCCAAATGTTAAAATCAATGTGAGAAATAAATAATGAAGCTTGTACAAGGGTGTGAATTCTTTGCTTCCTCCCAGCCTTCCAATAACAGCATAGTTTTTTTTTTCCAGCTGTAAATATAGCAAGGACTGTGGCTGTTCATAACACTAAGATGTTCTTTCCACCCTGTTTCATTCCACTATCTCTTCTCCGTGCTTCTTCCCAAATCAATGAACTCTCCTTTGCTTCAGTTGTTCTGCAAAGCTTGACAAACATTTTGGCATTAACAAGTATTTCTTGGTAGCCTCTAGCACTTGTCAGTCTCATATATGCAGTTTGCTGTCAGCCTGATGCACTTATTTCTCTTCCCCAAGAGTGAAACAAAGCCCTTAAAGCTGGAGTGGTGGAGCATTTCTCAGAACTACAGTAGAAATTGTGGCCCTGTTGATGCCTGCAATGGTCTGGGGAAAAACAAACAATTTCTCAAAGTGAGGGAAGGCCTGTTTCTACAGATTCTTGTGCTTCAGCAGCCGCGCTTTAGCATGAGATTTCTTTTCCATTGAGGTCAGGTAGGTCTTGTAGTACCTTGGAGAAAAGTGCTGCTTGCCCTTGAACTCACAGGCTTGGTTGATAGTTGAAGAAGGAACAATAAGCAAGCTGTACCTCGCCACTCTCAGCCTTGGAAATTCCTTTTTTTTTTTTTTTTTTTCCCCAAGAAAATGGTGGTTATCGGATTGCAGCTTTTTGGTTGTCTTAAGCTGTGCCGTTTTTCTGTCCTTACAGTCAGTTCTAGCTGGCAAAGTCCTTGAGCAGTAGTGTGCTGAATGAAGTTGGTTGTTAAACAGAGTTTGTGTGCAAGTAATCACTTGATTTCTTCCTCCGTTCTGCGTCCCTCTGGTACTGCCCTGGCTGTTTTCCAGCTCATCTACAGCTATCTGGTAGCAAAAGCGCCAGGGCACGTTCATTGCCTTTTAGTATTAATGACTACCAGGATTATAATGGTTTCCTCCCGAGAACAAACTGCGACGGTTCACAAGAGCCGTATTAATTAGTGGGTGATAGAAGTGTATAAATTCTAGTTTGGCCCCAGAGCTTGCGGTGTGATGTGCTAGTGGTTAACGCACCCTCAAGAAAGCATCGTCGGTGGAGAACTGCGTGGCTCTGTAGGGTGTCCACCCAGAAAGCTTCACCTCTCTTTGAGAAAGAGCAGAAGGTGGTGCTTGAGAGGGAGCTGGCTTTAGCTGGCCTAAAGTGGCAATGTGAATGCTCTGCTTTGCTGCCAGTAAGGGGCAAAACCATCTCTTGAAATTCGTGTTTAAGCTTAGACGAATCCCATAGCAAACAGTATTAGCTGACCCCCCCAAAAAAAACACATTAGCAATCTGCAGAGGGTGAAGAAAGGTTAGCAGCGGGTGAGAAAAATTGATCCAATAACAAGGGAGCTTCTGGAAAAGATAGGCTTTATAGGAAGGGAGACCAGAGGAACTAGTCGTAAGTCAGAGTAAAAATGCTGACTGTGTCCTCGGTGCGGCATGCTTGCAAAGCTAGCAGAGGTCTCTGGATGCGTTCGTCTGACAAATGAGGATAGGATGGTGAAGGTAAGCATAAGGGCTAAATGTCCAAGTTTTTATGCCAAGCAGAAGTGGTTTGAAAGGTGGAAATCTAACCCTGGCGAAGCCCAGGAGGAGAAGGTACTCATAGCTGGTGGTGGGAAGAAAGAAGCTAGCAAGTCTGAGGTGGGTTTAGAGAGCATGTGGAGAGAGAAGAGACTTACGTAAAAAGAAAACAGTCTGGGAAACATGGGTGTCTAAAATCATTAGCCACAATACAATAATTAAAATAAGGACACTGCTGAGAACTTAAATAGCTTATTTGCATAAGGCATTATTAGGCTAATTTGTGATATCCTCATTCTAGTTCTGTCTTTCTGGCAATAAAGATGAAATATGATAAAACTGACGTGTTAGGAAATGATGTACTGGAACATGCTAATAATATGAAAGCATACTGGGTTGCCAGGCTCACATACTCATTTGGCTTTCTGAAAGAGTTTAGAAATACAGCTGGTAAAAATATACAAACTTGAAATCAGAGTACAGAAGTGGAAAACAGGGTGACTGGCACATTTTAAAGAGTCTGCCAAAGATTTAGGGAATCAAATGCAAGTAGCTTTTACATCTGGTTTTGATAAACTTTAGGAAACTGTAGTTTCATACTTCTGATAGTTATGTTAGTTATTCTCCAAAGAAAAAATAGTCTGCTCTTTTCCCCGAGTTCTTTTGAAGCATGGATTTGTGGATCGTGGTTGACAGAACACTTATGTATGTATGCAAAGAGTCTTTTAAGGAGGTCCCTGGCTAAAGTGGTTGACTTGTGTTCCACAGCAACTTTACCTGGTATGACCAAAATAGTAACTATCGTGCCCAGCCCTTTCTTTGACGTGATTCTTTGTGGCAGGAGGAATCAGGTGAGCCAGGGAGTATGTTGTTAGCCCTTGTGGTTCACAGCCCGACGTGTTAATGCAAGCTGATGTTGCCAGAGGTCTGTGTTTATGCTGCGGATTGTGGGTTTAGGACTGGCCGAGGAGTGGATTTGCTTTCTCCACCGGTGGAGTTCTCCACTCCGCTGGTTTTCATCGCCGATAACCCTCCCTGGCAGAGGGTTAAAGGAACATCAAGGAATGCATCGCTCAACCATGCTAGCTAACGCAACCACTGAGCATGAGTCAACATCCAACGTGGTGATCACTTGAGAGGGAAAGCATCATCGTAAACCTTAAACTGATTAACCGACAGGAAGCAGGCTAGAAGAAAGTGAATTCTTGTCGTTGTGGTATAAGTAAAATGCAATTCCTTTTTTTTTTTTTTTTTTTATGGCATGGGCATAATCTTATTTGCTAAGAAAACAGGAAGGAGATGAGCCCTTAAAAAAAAAAGATCGAGTTGTAAAATGGCTAATCCAGGCCAAGGAGAAACAGTGCTGTGTATATGATAGTATTGTTGGTGGAAACTGCAAATGAAACAGTTATAAGTTCGTATTAGAAGGGGAAAATGCTTATGATGAATATATTACAATATTAAAAATTAGCTGTTAACTCAGCAAAAGATTCTAGGCACTCAGTGATGGGTGAGAGGAAAGCACCCATGTCAGTGTGGAGTTGGAGTTTAAAAATTAACAAAATACCAGACAGCATGAAGACTAGTCTGAGAATCATACGTTACATTTGGGGATATTTTATTTTTGGTGTGTGTATCTACATCCCATCTTGTCTGGTGCTTGTTTGCCTTCAGCTTGATTTTAGTGCTCAGCTGTGGCTGCTTCATCTGGAAGGGGAATGGGGACGGGTCAGCAGGCTAAAAACTGCGTGAAAGTTTCTGCAAAAAAAAAATGTTGAAAAAATGGATGCTGTTAACTTCAGAGATCTTTAAGTGTGTGAAGACAAGGCTTCTAGAGGTTTGCATTCGTATCGTAGAAACAGCAAAATGGTGTATTGAACAAAATTTAAAAGAAATTAAAATTTAAATGCCTTTCACATGTTGCATAATTACAATTGATTGCTGCAGGTCATTACTGAGGCCAGAGCTCAACAAGATTTAGATAGCAAGAAATACTGAGTTGTGGTAAAAATCTTTAAAAATAAAAGTAAGAACATGAAATTTCCTGCTTCTAAGTTAAACCAGGCTGTAACTAAAAAGAGGATTTAAGGATGATCTGGGGGTAGGCAGCTTCAGACGTGTGCTGCGGGGTTTCTTTGCCCACGTTCTGAAGCAGCAGATGGTGGTCACTGTCCAGCCAAGGTCCTGGATTATCTGCACTGGGGCTCTGATGCGTTTCATCGTTTTCTGTTCCAAGTGCTATGCATAAACACATTTTCTACTGCCAAAGTTTGTTCTCCTCGCTGTCTATCTCTTTTGTGCTCTACAGGAAGGGCAGGATTTGATGTCAGAAGATTTCTGTTTTATAATATAATTTTTATAGTGTTGGTTATAATTTTATATTATTATTTATATTATATTTTATAATGTTGGTGGTTTGGGGAAGAGGCTTCAGGGGGAAGATTCTGGTGCATGTTATGTTGCGGCACTTTCCTTCGAGCTGCAACACAGGCTGCCAGGCTCTTCCCTGTTCCCGATAGCATCTACGCGTGCTTGTGTTGGAGGGTTTGTATCTCAAACCCAAATTTTGAGTGATGGCGATATGCAGATAGTAGCTAGAAGCTCGGTGTCCCTTCAGGCTGTTACCATCTTTCTTTCTAGCTTGGATTAAAAGGTGTGTAAAAGGTGGTTGGCGGCAATCGAGCCGAGTTACGGAGAGGTAAGAGCACCATCGGCGCTTCAGTCTGCCAGAGTGGTCTGTGGCTTCACGTCTGCCTAAACAGGCGCTGATAATGCCGACCCCAAAGCTAGCAGTCTTGGCTGCCCATGCAACAGCCCCAGAGTTATAACCGTTTCTTGCAATTAAAAGAATTACGTTAACGGGGGTAGATATTTTTATATTTTTAGCAGGTCAAAACATGAGTTTGCTCGTAGAAGTTTTTACTTCAGAGCTACATGTTCCAAGGAACAAAACTTCTGAATCCCAGCTTTGTATGGGATTCGATTATCGGCTCACATACTGATGTGTGCAGTTTCCTTGTTCTTTATGTCTGAATGATAGTCTTTATTTTAGACCTAAGCTTAAGAAAGTTGGTCAAAAACCCCACCTGTTTCTCATTTACTGCTAACACTTTGTCAGACGATTGTCTCAGGCAGTTTTACTTCTTAAATTTCTCTTCTCACTTGCTCCCTGGGTTTCTTAAAAAATGATGGAGAAAACGTTGCTGTGAAACTATTTTTAAAAAGCCTCAAATTCTGTGTTAATTGGATTAAACTTGTAAAATTTGGTGTTTGTGCTTGTGATTTCATCTGTAGAATTACTTTCGTCCAGCTGTATGACTGCCTTCTTCCACAGGCATCTTCATCAGCTGCTGCAGACGTTGCACTTTTAAGACTGTTTTGCCCAAGTCTCTGCGATGTGGTGTGTCTTTTTCTGGATCTCTGGTATTTCTTTAAAATATCTTAAATTTTCACTTGAACTGCTGATAAGGTAATGAACTGACATTGCCCTAGAGCAGAACAAATGTGCAGTTACTGCCGACTGAAAGGGAAGCGCGTTCTGTGCCGCAGAATGACCTGCGCTGGTTTCATCTTCAAAGTTTGCTTGTGCTGATCCTTAAAGAAATGTTGTGCTCACATAATGCTACTATTGTAAAATACCAAATTTTACTGTTGTAAAATACTAAATGCTTGCTGAGTAGTACTTTAGTTTTCTACACAAATTCATCACTATTGAATCTTTTGCAAAATATAAAATGTCTGTCTTTATGGCATGGTTATATTGTTGTATTTCTTTAGGGTCCAGTAAACTAAAAATATTTTTATATCACGAGACCTAGGTTTGCGAGACTAGGCTTTCCAGAAATGGTGTCTGCAATATTCGACAGCTACAGAGAAACTGCCAGAAACAATGCACCTGTTAGAATTGTTCCCTAAAGTTACTCTTAAGTGAAATGGTGCAAGTTTTCTGGCTAACTACTAGGTTTGATAGAAAGTGCGATAAGGGAAAATTAAGCCTAAAGGTGAATCCCGGATATAAATGAGACTCCCGTGAAGCACAGGTCAGATCACCAATGACAAGAAAAAACATGCTCTTTTAAAAGTTGAACCCCCAAAAGGGCAGAAATATCTTCCTGGTAGATCTCATCTGATATATGGAAACAGAAGCAAAGTCAAAACCCAACAATAAAAAACCCACAAAACTTTGGTTTGTATTTTTTCCACTAAAGACTGAAGAATGATCACCTAACCTAGGTAATGAAGCATGTTGTAGAAAAGTAATTTTATTCAGCCCGCTCTGAATTTCTTAATATTGCCTTTTTATTCAAGTGAGAGATGTGGGAGAAAGTGGTTTTATAGTATAATCAACATCCTTCTTCTGTTGATGCTGAAGAAAACTCTCTGCCAGTACCTGAGAAATTTAGCAAAGCTGACACCAGGGTGATGTTTCTAGTAACTAAACAAAGTAAGGAATTAAAAAGCATTTAAATTTGGCCATGTTTTCATATAATGAACTAAAAAATGACTTGCATTCAACTTACCCTCTAACAGAACACTTTTAAAGAAGCTTATTTCATTTGTTATGTGAATAAAAGGGACTCTAAAATGAAGCTAAAGCCTTCTTAGCTACTGAAGTATGCAGTTCTGTGTTCATATGTTTAATCTTGATTTTCACTTATTTCACTGCACTGAGGACACTTTGATTTAGCTTTAATATAACAGGGCATATGCTCTTTCTCTCAAAGTTAAATGGTGCCGTGCTCAAAGAATTGATTTTGTCTGCCAGAAATGTCTGTGCACGGATAAACCTTGTAAACTAAGGCCAGATTTGCAATGATAATTCTGTGTCTGAAGGGGAGCGTAAGAGTTTAGGTTCAAGAATGAGATGTAACCCGCAGTAGCCGGTAACACTCCTGTATCCCCAAGACCTTACATCCATTGGTTTTCACTGAAAAGCTTGCCAGAAACTCTCCGGCAGAATTAATCTCACTGTATTTATTGAGCACAGACCCTCTGACCTATTTCAGATGGGTGCTTTAGGAGGAGCTGACTCCAGAAGTGTGTTTCTGTCCAGGGGCTGTCAATGAAAACCCAACAATTAGCTCAGGTGTAGGTATCTGCCTTTGCTTAGATGAATCCTGCTGCTATGCTCCTTCCCTTTCCTAGGTTTTAATGGCAAATACCTAAGCAATTCTGGGAGCTAGGAGAAGGGACTAAAACTCAGGCTCCTTTTTCAATCAGAGTCCCATTTCCTTTTCTTGTCCTTTCTTTGGCCCATTGAGTCTTGCATTTCTTTTCTAGCTGCTAGCTTTGTGGCGGGGACGTCCTCCTAGGAGTGGGAGTGGTAATTTTTAACCTTCTGAAAGAAGGCATTGAATTCAGTTTTAGCATTTCTTGAATGCTTATGTAACTGCTTAGTGCTGGTGCAAAAAGTAAACTTTGCCATCTCAATTTCTTTCGCTTGCTTCCTTTTTGGTAAGCATGAGTGATTCTTCCCGTACTGTAGTGGCCAGAGCTGCCTCAGTCCTGCCTGAGATCTCAGGTGGGATTTTGGTACTGACCTCTCCAGAGTGGGGCCCTGTTTCCAGGTACCTGCCCGTTCAGCATCTCTCGTGCAGCTCAGGAATCCCGTCTGACCAACCCGCTGTGAATTTCTTGTTGGGGTTCGTAGCTCTGCTCGTGCACAGCATGCCCATTTTCCTTCCACCTTTATCAAAGGTACTCTTCATTTGAGAAGCATTGAGTGCTAAGGAGGGAAATGAGGAGGCTTTTCTGCTCATAGCCTAAAACTCTTGCATAGTTGTTACTCATGTCTCGGAGTCTGAGGTGCCTCAGCAGGAAAGAGACTCCCAGAGTCATCTTCAGGGATCTTATTTGCTGATTTTTCCTCGCCAGAATGAAAGATGCTTGTGCTGCTGTGTCCTCACGTCTGTAGGCTGTGGTCCCAGCAGCTTCAGAGGGTCAAGTGCTTGCCTATGACTTGCTGATAGTTAATCAGCAAGTCAAGTGGTCTTGATTTGAAATAGTTGAAGTGCATGATGTGGTCATTGGAAGTGATTTAACATTGAACAACAGCAATCTGTTACAATTTCAAATTGCCTTCAGCACCTGTTTTTCAGTGCAGTCCGCTTGTTTGCACATTGCTGCCACAGCCTGGTTTTTCTCGTCCTCTGTTCATGTATCTGGAGTCTGTGGACTTGGGCCCATTTTTTATTCAGTACATTTTTGAGGCAGTAAACTGGGCTTTTATTTGCTGTCTTTTCTTCCCTGGGCTATTTCCAGTTTCTAAAATAGACCATGTGCTATTTTTTTCCTGCATTGTTTTCAAAGTCATTTTTCTTTTTCTACCTCCATTTCGTTTTCCTCACATAGTGCAATATGCTTTTCTTCCTAAATCTTATGTTTTAATCTAAAGCTTGTCTTGATTTTCTTACTGTTTTTTCCTTTTCTGCTGTTGCTAAATGTATTAGGTTAAGGCAAATAAAAAAAAAAGCATTGCCAGGAACTTACTAGCCAGAAAATGAAACAGAAGGGACTTGTTCAGGTGAAGAATTAAACCACCTTCTAGCTGCTGAAAAACAGCTGAACTTTTTGGTAGGGATGTTGTTTAGATTGGTACGGTCTCTGATAGTTCCAGCTGTTTGGTGAGTACTGAGTCCTCTTCTTTAACTCCAGCTTCCAGAGTTATGCTGATGACGACTCATGATTTTTTTTTATGTACAGAGAGGAGGTGACTGGTGGTAGTGTGGGCTTTAGGGAGAACAAGCATGATCAGAAGATTGATTTGCAGGCACTAAGGGAGAGTGGGGAAAAAAACATGGGAGGGAAGGGTGCTTAGTAACAAACTGGAGAAATGGATCGTAAATTCTAAATATTGGAAAATAATCTCATAGCTAAAAGTCAAGCTGAATTTTAAGGTCCCATCCTGGTTGCATCTAGGACTCTGACAGCAAGGTCTTTTAGGCTGGTGACACAACTTAGTAAAAGAACTGGGGGGGAAAGGCTTTTCTGGTTCAAAGCACTGTCCACGTTGGTCGGGATTCATCTGCGAGGATCCCAGCTTGGGGTGGATGGCGGGGAGTCGGCAAGGCAGAGTCTTAGCTTTGCTGGATGGCGTTAGAATGGCGTGTGTCTGAACAGCCCAGGAAAGCCGAGACTTCTCCGGTAGGTGTTTGTACAGATAAGAGATATAAAGGTACTTGATATCCGTATGAAAACGATCTAGCTGCTGAACATCCAGATTTCAGAGGACTTTGCTAGGATAACAATGTCATTTAAATGTGAGCGTGGTTTGTTTGTTTTTCATGCCTGCCAAAATCCTTCTAGGAACAGGATATAAAAAAGCTACTTGGTGACTTGCTCTTTCTGTTTGGATTTTCAGTTTAATTACAGCTTGTTTGATTGCTCTTTTGCCTTCCCTCAGGAGGCAGAGTGGTTGCTTTTTTCCCCTTTTCCTCTATGTCGTTTTTTATGGCACACAGCTTGGAGGTAGGATGGTTGTACTCATCAAGTGAATCAACTAGAAGATAAGATATGTAGGTTGTCCTTTGGAACAGAAACTACCGCTTTTTATGTTAGGAAACAGTATAGGTGTCAAATATATATATATATTTTATGCCAAGCTTGAATGAGCATGTGAATGGAGCCCAGTATTCTGCTTGAATCTCATTACCATAGTTATTTTTCAGAGGTTCACTGTAACTTCTTGCCTGGCTCATACCAGAGGTTGTGTGTCCCTCCAGTTATTTAGCATGCCACGTTCGTACCAAGACCATCAGTTTTCTCTCTGGTCTATGGACTTCTTAATAAGACGTCCCAGCTATAGGGATTTCCCGTTTTTCTTCCAAGAGTTGAGAAACAAGTTAGGTAGTTCCTAGAGAGGAATATTTATGTCGGCATAAACTGCTGCTGAAGAAGATCCTAACCCCTTTCTCTTCCTAACCCATGTAATGAACCAATGGGGAACTTACCTTTGGTTGAAACTAATCTGGAAGACAAGTTGCTTGCTGCCTCAAACTGCCCAGGGGCCTTCAGATTTGTACCCACAAAGAAAGAGAGGATACAAGTTAGAAATGTGGTCGCTTGTCTCGTG
The DNA here is from genome assembly GCA_013399115.1 of Anseranas semipalmata. Classification (NCBI taxonomy): domain Eukaryota; kingdom Metazoa; phylum Chordata; class Aves; order Anseriformes; family Anseranatidae; genus Anseranas; species Anseranas semipalmata. The sequence goes on along the minus strand of VXAA01005852.1, from coordinate 831,314 downwards.
GGACTCGAGCGCTGCTCCCTCCAGCGCTGGCGGTGGAGGAAGGTGACCGTGGTGGAAGCTGTCTGGTACCTGCTCGCCATCTGCCCGTGGCTCGTGCTCGTCGGTTCTGTGTGGTGGGATGCTGTGAGCTCGCTTCCCTTAGCAGAAGAGGAGGGCAGGTGGGATATTGGTGGTGATCCCATTGAGCTCAGCTGCCCACTTGCTCGCTGTGGTTTTATTTGACGGTCAAGTCAGAGCATGCAGAGGTCACTGTGGTCAAGGGAGAAAGACAAAAAAGAGCCAACCGTTAATGGAAATATTTGCCCTATATATCTTCAGAGTCACTTTTTTTTTCTTCCACTTGCCAGAGCAAGTTAGCATGGAAAAAGGTTTTACTGGTATAACTGGGAGGACCTGTTTGTGTTCACAAAGCACGCAAACTGCCAGCAGTCTTTGCACCCCAAAATGTTACTTGCTGTTCCCTTCCCCCTGCAAGGGGCTTCAGTGTGCTTTTCCCTTCCTCCTGGAGGAAGAGATGGGAGGCACAGGCTTTGCAGTTCAGTTCAGTGCTGCGGGCTCCGAGTACACCATTACTCTCACCTTCCCCTCCACGTCCCAGATCTGCTCTGATACGAGGTCTTTATTTGTAAGCATTGTCACGATAACAAGTTCCATCTTCCCTCCAGACCCAGGGCTTTGTGTGTCATCTGCTTTTGCTGTTTTCCTCCTTTATTTCTTCTGCTTTTGTTTAGAAGCGTGTTCAGCTTTCATTTTGGCAGGGAAAATAAGTCGAGGTCAAATGAGTTTATGGTTATATGGGAAGGTGTTAATGGTAGCCACAACCAGCTCTTTGATCCCTGGCTGTACAGGTGCTGGAAATTAAGGCTTTTCGAACCATGGGATGGGATTTCCACGTGTTCCTTCTTCTCTTCCATTTCAATATTTTGTCTTTTCCAAATGTAGTAGAAATGTGTGACTGATGTATGGGACATTCCCTGAAATGCCGGAATAGATAGAATAGTGTTCAAAGGATATTGCCTGATGTCCAAACAAGGGCTTGTCCTGCAGGAAAATGCAGGACTTAACAAAATTGCCTAAACTGCACCAGCAGCCCCATAATCCTATGTGCAGTGACTCATTCTTTCTGACTCATGGCCTCTTCCTATCAAAAGTCTATGTTTCTGAATATCTAGCAGATGGCCATGGCTTAATTTTACTAGTTTCCTTAAAATAGGCTTTTTTGTGTTAAAATAGCACTGTTTCCATTTTTTATTAGCCTTGCGCACAGAATCCTGAAGTCTTCTCTACCATTTAAGTGTATTCTATGAAAGTGGGCCTCCTGGTTTTAGAGAGCTACTATATATTGCTTTCCAGAGAAAGCAAAGCTTCCTAAAAGTTTGGGAATGTCAGTCAGATCTAGGGGTTTTTTGGTATATGTTCTGTCACACTATTTTGGTGATAGCCTTACCCAGAATGGCTATTAGGCAAGAAAGGTTGTATGAGTTGTTCCTTACCTTATGTGAAACTTAAAAAAAAAAAGGAAAAATATTATCAGGTCGTCATGCAAGTCCCTGAAATGAGTAATCCGGGTCCCACTTGAATGGAGATGTTTGTTGTCACACCAGTAGAACGTCAAACAAAAGGAAACCCACAACCCTGAAGTAATTGCATCTTCTGTTCATTATTTTCAGCATGTTCCGAGTAGGATCGGAGAAGTATTGGAAAAATGATTCTTCTCGGTGCCTCTCTTCACCGAACTCCTGTCAAGAATTCTCTCTCTATTCCAAACAGAAGTAAGCTAATTTAAAGTTAGGCAGGTTCAGTGCATTTCAGAGATGACTGAAATGTTCATCCTGTTTTCTGGTGCTCTTCCTCTCCTTGCTAGCTAGGTGTTCCGGCAAGGGATGGATTTTCCACCACTCTTCAGCCTTCCTACCACCTTCTCTTCGAGCTGGTGTTTATCTGCAAGTCAGGTGTACGCTGCTGCATGGGATCCATACATTATTGTCAGTTCGCTGGGTTTCAATACAGTTTTTCTCAGTTCCCTGGGCTTCTGCTCCCGCTGTAGCTCAGGCACGCTGGCCGGGCAGCCTGCACTTCGCACACACCCCAGGCTGCCTGCAAGCTGGACGGGGGTTTTCTTCTCCAACCTTGTTCTTGAGAGCAATGAGAATAGTTACGCTCCTGCATAACGCGGTTCCTTGTAGCACTCGCTAGGGAGCGGGCAAAAAGCTAGCCTAGGTGTCTGGTTGGTAGTATTGTTACGGTGCATGAAAAACGTTTTGAAAGAGTAATAAATAAATGGAGAAGGGATTGGAAATAATTGCGAAGTTTCTTTGTGAAAATAACCGTGTCAGTACATCACCAAGATCCCAGAAATGCTAAAATCTCAGGAAAGAAGTGAGGTTTCAGTAGCTGCCAACACATCCCTGTAAGTGCTGACCAAGGGTGAGTGTGCAAAATCACTTTCCAGTGCTTGAATTTTTAACATTCTCCGTTTCTTTGAAGAGTAACGCTCTAGCAAAGATATTTTGGTGGCTGGGAATTTGGTTATTTGGAACAAATCATCCATGCTTCTTTAAACCAGGATTCCAATCAGTGTGCACCTATAAGAAAAGAGATTTTTTAAGAAAGAAAAAAGACGCAGAACAAAAGCTTTGATCCAGCGAGGTTTTGAATGCTCTGGCTCAGTCCCACATTACACAAACACAAGCTGAGGTTAAATTGTGTGAGTTGACTTTGATAGAATTGCTCATGTGTATAAAGTGCTTTGGGCTTAATTTTGTTAGTGCCAAGTGCTCGGCACCTCTCAGGGCTGAGACCTTTGGTCTCATTCCTTTGGAAACATATGGTGGTTTAAAGTGGTGAAATGCATCAACTTTCAGGAGCACCAAGGAGGAGATGTGTGAGGTTTCTTCAATGTGCAGTGGTAATGGAAACGATATAAATTGAATAAAAGAGAAAAGTCAGGGCTGGTTCAGAGCTTCTTGGGAATTACCAGCATTTAAAGGAGGTCTCTTTGGGCTGCCAGGCTGGTACTTTATGTATTTAATGAGGGACTGTGGTTGTATATTAACTTGCTGGCTGCAAACCAGCGGTGATGATCTACTTCTGAAACAATGCAAGCATCTTCATCAAACCAGTGTTTTACCAGCTCCTGTTCCCCTGAAAACAGAGGCATCGGGTTGAAAGACAAGTATCAGTAAGGTGAAATCAAGTTAAATATTAAAAAGATTCACAAAGAGACTCAAACGTTTTATAGACCAGTAAAAGAAATTGTGTCTCAGTAATGCCTAGGTTGGAACAAATGCATTTCAAGTCCCAGCTGTTTATCATGTGTCAAGTAATGTTACCGGACCAGCAGAAAAACCAAAATAAAAAATTATGATTGTAAGAGGTCTTGTTTTTAAAACTTTTTAAGCGTGTGCGTGTAGAGGAATGAAAATGTTTTCAAAAAAATAAATGTATGCAAGTAGTATATAAACAAAAATACTAAAAAAAGTTCATTTATTAAAGTTTTTCTCAACAAATTACAAATGAGACAGCTCACTCCATTGGGCATGTGTAGTTGCGTTAATATTTATCATTTACATATTTTTAAAAAGTTATTAATAGTCTCGCTTACAAAACTGATGTTCTGCAAATTTGCCACTTGGTGGTGCCAGATTGATTTATAAATCGCAGCTGTGAGCTGAGAGGAGATGATGAAGCTGTACCCGAGGTGTGCACGGTGAGCTGCGAGCGTGCTGAGTTGGGCAACGCCGATTCCACGAGCACAGCGATGCAGCTGTGCCCAGCAGCAGCTCTGGCCTCCATCCCTCACTCTTCAGATGGTGGGTCCCTCTCTGTCCCTGTCAAAGAGAACGAGTAGACAGCAAAGCTGTCTCTACGAGGACAAAGTTTCTCGAACATTTCTCCCATACCGTGCACCCAGCCAAAAATAGTTTGGATCCGGTGATATTCCAGGCACGGTGCAGAAGATACCTTGTGGATTTCTGGAGGCAGCTGCAGGTGTGCTGCTCACAGTAATGGAGCATTATTTCTGGAGGCGTGGTTCCTGTGCAGTTGTTATTTTAAGGCTGCTGAGATTTTTAGGTATTTATCATTGAGGTGCGCTTCCTTGAGTTCAAGGGAGGGCACATGGAGGGCAACGGTCCTTGTACGTGTAAATCTAATTAAAAAGACCCACGCAATTAATTTCGTCTTGCTCTGTTTTTTTAGTTGCAGGGCTGCTCTGACCAGACTTTAAGTTATTGTGTTTTATTAAAATTTCTCAGTTTGTCACTGTGTTTCAGTGTTATCAGTGATAAGCCTTGAAGTTTATTTGCACCAGTCTTCATAACGTCTTTTTTTTCTCTCTCTCTCAATACTGCAGTTCCAAAAGAATTGGTGGAGCTTCACTTGAAACTGATGAGAAAGATTGGGAAGTCTGTCACAGCAGACAGATGGGAAAAATATTTGATCAAGGTACAATATGCATGTTGTATTATTCTGCAATGCTGGAATATGGTTATGATGAGCTGTTGTGTCAGCAATCCCTGTTATGAATTATAGTGAGCCTTGGGCTGTGTTGTGGCCAACATCGATGTGCGTGCCCAGACTTCAGTTGCATAAGATCCCAGCTTAACTTTCAGTCTGCCTAGGCTTGTACAAAAATCTCTGAAAACAGACATTATCTTCTGCATGTAAAAGAGTGTACACCTTCATACTTGGTAGTGACATGCTTTTTTGAGCATCGAGGCCCTAAATACAGAAGGAGATTTAGTAGCCCGCAAACAGGCTAAATTGAGCAGAGAGATTAACGTAGTAACTGTTCGTTTGAATACCAATTGTTTGGTTATGATTGAATTACCACGGTTTGGTTGGTATTCATACAGGGACTAACCATATGGAGCTCTTGTAGCATGTGCTAATAATAAATAAAAATATTGCAGGGATTTATGTTGGCGTGCTCAGAATGGTACAGCTAAGATGAAAATGTAGTTATGCATCAGTAAAATTAGAGCATCCCATTGTTTTACATAATTCTATACTGGAATATTAATTGTGGCTGTGCCTCTGTTGGCACCTCACATGCATATAGTTTTTAGTTTAAAGAATTTACACTGCTTCAGAAAATAAAAATATACAAATACTCAAAATTAATACATTGGCATTTCCCCTCTAGATACCTTCTTCCATGTGCCTTTTAATTCACAAAAATGTAGTCTTGGTATTGTCTGCACAGCCATGATTGCATCTTACTTAGAAATACAGCATTATGCGAATAGCAGCAAAACAAATAATGGCACTTTGCAGACCCAGTCACAGTTTGCCCCCTTAAGTGTTATCTGCCAGCTTTACAGAGGCAGGAATTTGCCCCGAGGTTTGTGTAGTCTTAAGATGATAATGTATATAGGACTGGGAGTATGTCAGCAAATAGCCTGCTGGAGGGCCTTAGGTTAAATCTAACCTCTTCACCAGCTGTAAAGTGTTTATGATGATGTTTTGAAATAATAACATAATTCGTGCAACTTTCATATGTTCGTGTATTACCAAGTACCGTGGTTACCAAATTGTATTAAATTCAGTAATATACCCAAAAGCCATTGCTGAGAAAACCTAACTGACTAGAGAACGTATAACTCCCACTGAAGCAGTTGTGTGGGAAGCAGAAAGCAGAGGGAGAAAACAAGTTTATGAGGGAGTAGTCTGGAAAATCTTCCTTCAGGAAGGATGGGAGAGTGATAAGGAAAGCTTCCCCCCACCCCTGTTAAGGCCAAGTAAGCAGTAATAACTTCTACTTCATTTAACAGTCTCCACAGCTAACTTGATACTTATTCTAGCCAGTGGTTCAAAGGAATCTCGAGAACAAAGGAATTTGAATATAACTAATTAGAAAGGTATGCTAATACTGTCCTCATTTCAAAAGGGTGTAATTAGTTTAGAAAAAACAACAAAGAGCACTGGGAAATGCCACAAAAGCCAGGAAGAACGGAAGGTGTGTAGGACCATTGAGCGCGTTCTTCATAGATGTCTGCAGCATTGTTTGGCTTATCGTTTGACATTCTCTAAAAGGCAACATCGACCTGTTTTTCCTTTTTAGAAACTACTAATGCGTTGCTTTGATACAGCAAAGTTTGAATGATACGTTCTAGTTGGGGCCATTTTCTTTCCCTATTTAGGAGGAAATTTTTTTAAGTGGAGGAGGTTCAAACTTAGGTGCTTTTAGTATTTATGTGTGTGCATATTATTATGTTTTGTTTATATAACAGCTGTCTATAAGTTCTGCTTTATGTGACTACCGTGCTTATAACAGCCATCACAAAGTGCTGTCTCCCAGCCATGGCTGGTGTTATGACCGATGAATATATTTTGTGATACGAAGTGAACGCTGCAGTTGAGAGTCCTTTCCCTTCTCTGTTGTGGTGGTGAACCATCCAGGCTGGCTCACCAGCATACTCGCTAGTCTTCTGGGGAGAAAATGGCAATAGGGCTCCAGGAAGCTGAATGTCTCCTGCACAAAGAACGTACGTGGTCACGTTTGAGGTAAAGAAATGGCTTGTCCTACACATCGTAACAACTAAGAGGAACTGTCCTGCTTAGCTGCTTTTGAGAAACGCGTAGTTGAATTAATTCAGACTGCACTGTCTCCTGACAAAATGCTTGACTTGACTATTGTCAAACATATTTTGCATTTTTATACAGATAAGATTTCTCTGGACTGGTCCGTCTGGAACCTTCAGCCCCGAAATCGGCACGTTCTGAACACACTGTCTTTTCTGCCCCGCTTGTTAGAATTAAGGTGTCTGTAGTCCCACCCAAGCAGACTCCTCTGCTGTGTCTTTCACCTTCCTGTTTTCGTTGTTTAAAGTGAACGTTTGGAGCGTGGTAATAGTAAGTGTCGGGTGCCATCATAGCTGCTTTGGAAATATTTGAGAGAGATGTGTTTCAACACCTCTTTTACAGGGTGGGAAGGTACTGACCAGTCTTCAGCCTGCAGAAACCAGCTGTTCCCGCAAGCAGCAAGTTTTTGAGCGGTGTGAAATGTCCCCTCTGTGAAGGCAGAGACTAACGTTGCAGCGCAGCCTGGATCGATGAGATCTATAGTTCAGGGCTGTGACAGTACTTGTCAGGCGAGAGCATGATCATCTGGGTTTTAATTGTCAAAATGTAGTCATTTCAGTTTGAGCAGATGCTTCATCAGCCCTTATGTCTCTTGAACCGTTGCTTTGACAATCATACGCTTCCAAAGCACACGAAACTTCTCATTATTGCTTTCATACTTAATGAGTAAGTAATGAACGGTGACTGACATATGCCCTGCTAAGGGGTTTGATGTACAGTTTCCCAGTGTTCTTCATGTTACGATATAGAAAATGAGAGAGAAAGCAGAGTAACCTCATTCTGTGGTTGAGGAACGGCTGTCTCTCTTACTGTGAGCTTTGTGCCAGAGCAGTACCTGTGTAACATCCCGTAGCCTCAGAGCAGGGAAAGCTGCTCCTCAGCGGAATTCATCGTTATCAGAGCCCCGTCTTCACCGTTCTCTGTAGGTCGCAGAGTCAGGGTATGGTTTATGGTGTGGCTGAGCCAGCCTAATTGCAAGCTGATGCCGACAAGCGTGGTCCCGAATTTCCCTTTCCTGGGCAGTCCCGAACCTTACCTCCGCTGACCCCAGAGCGAGCCAGGTTAGGCACCACAGCCAGCAGAAAAGCAACTCTCCAAAGGAAAAAGGAGAAATAGTTTTCTGCTGTTTTATCTGCCTTAACTAGCTTACACTTGGGTCGCTTAAGGATCGGTGTCAGTACTAGGGATAGCGTGGCAGTGGGGACAGAGGAGGGAGACCGCCTGTCTTGGTCGTAGCCCACATCGAGTTTTACAGCACATCAGTACTTGTGGTGGGTGGAATTTAGGGTTATTTTTGCTGCTGTTTCCAGAGGAAGCTGCTTTCAGGTGTGATTTCCAAGCTTTTAAATAGTTTAGTGACAATATCTTGCTTGTGGTAATAAACTGGGAGGTTACACTGTTTTCATTGAGTACGTTCAGCAGGGCTTTGGTTCCTAGCGGATCGGAGTGCAGAAGTACCTTGGGTACTAATTTGGACAGTCGTGATTCAGCAGGGGCACTTAGAAACATTCTCAGCTGGAGATGCAGCTGTGATTAGCTTTCACCTCCTTCTGATGGATATTCCCACCTCAATAGCCTCGTCGGCTGGAGATCCCACTGCTGTGTTTTTGCTTGTGACTCTTTTTCCGTGAGAGTTGTCTCAAGCATGTCTGACTTGTTCAGGGAGGAGAGGGAATTCCTTCTGCACCGTTATTATTGGAGTTTCCCCTGAATCAGTCTATCTGGCCTCTCCCACTGCTTTTTTCACGTTCTGGCCTTTTTCCACACTGGTGGCATTGAATTTATTTGCTTTTAGTAAATTGAGGTTGGCTATACTTACGATATTTTAAAATATTTATTAAATGGCTTGAGGCGCAAGATACTTATGCCCAATAATTCCACAGCATGGAGTGAGTATCAGTTTCATTTGTTATCTGCAGTACAGCTGTAGGACACAGGGGCCCCAAGAGAGCCCAGCAGCTTATGTGGTGAGTGCTGTAAAGACGTACTAAGAAACCATGTCTACTCAAGAGAATTTATATTCTAAATAGGAGAGTCAGAAGTAGAAAAATGGAAGATTTTGCACAGCAAAGATGAGAATAACTTCCCAGTTCGGAGTTGTGCTGCTTAACTTAAGAGGTTTAGAGAAGTTGGTATTGATCAGGGCCTTAATGATATATTCTTCCATGGAGATTTGCCAGTGCCTGCTGACCTATCCCAGTTGTATTTTTTATTTTTGTGCGAGGCTTTTTGACTTGCAGTCCTGAAGAGATCATGTGTAATTATTACTGCAGTAAGGTATTATTAATATAAAAGCTTAAAGTTACTTTTATCCACTAACTCTACCAATCTTAATATTTTGTTTGTGACAGATATGCCAGGAATTCAACAGCACTTGGGCTTGGGAGATGGAAAAAAAAGGATACCTAGAAATGAGTGTTGAATGCAAATTGGGGATTCTGAAGGTACACATTCAACTAAGTTTTTAAATGTTTTTTTCCTCACTTGCTTGAATATCTTGGAGATTTGGCTTTCTCAGCTCACTGAAGCATCTTGCAAATTTAGCCTGACTGAACCATAGCTGGATATATTAAATGTGGAGCTGATCTTGTAACAGGTGTGATGTTCATTGTGGTGGGACAGGCCCAAACAATGTAGTGCTTTGCTTGCGTGCTTGTCATACTCATACTTTCATACATTATTTCTCTTTATATTTTGATGTTTTAGCAGTCTTTCTGCTTTCTCATTTTTTCAGTATCTCTGTGAATGTCAGTTTGATGACAATCTAAAGTTTAAAAATATAATTAACGAGGAGGACGCTGATGCCATGCGTCTTCAGCCCATTGGTCGAGACAAGGACGGACTGATGTATTGGTATCAGCTAGATCAAGAGCATAACGTCAGGATGTACATAGAAGAACAGGATGACCAGGATGGATCCACATGGAAGTGCATTGTCAGGTATTCCTGTTTTTTTTTTTTTTTTTTCTCCCCTTTTTTTCTATATGTTGTAGGATGGTTTTTCTTGGCTATTTGTGACTGGGGTTTGGAAATTTATTTCAATAAATCTTCATTTCTCTCAGAGCAGGATTCATTACAGTCGGATTTTCTGCCTTCACATGTATGAATTAGTGGAAAAAATATGTACAGAAATGGCTCGCTGATTCGTGGGTAATAGCTAATGAGCTTTATGCTCAATCAAGCTACAGTGGATGTATGGAAGGGATACCAAGAGAAGACTGGCTTGAGGACAGTAGCTCCATATTGCTTCCTGGCATGCTGAGTGCCTTAGGAGATGGAGGGGGACTGTTGCTTCTTTAACTTCTGCCCTGTTAAGACAATTACAGGTGGACAGTTTTGTTCTCATGAGAATTACATTGCAATTTTAACTTCATGGAACTCAAAGCATTGTTGGCAATCCAAATAGGTACAAAAACCTTTCTGGAGTAGAAATCAGCTCATAGATCACTAACGATTGGGTACATGATGGTGACACAGACTGACGTGTTAATGACTCAGTGCCCCTGGGTCTCACTTGCTGCAGATTGGTCTGATAATGTTTTAATCATATGTTCTTTAGTGGTTCTTTTTACATACTTTGTTCTTTCACTTTCCTACTCAATGCGAAGTATATATGGGATCTTTCTTAATGGAAAAATAATTAATTTTATTATTTTCGTATCTACCAGTTATCCATTTTTGGTTTATCTCCATGTAAAGTTATCTTTTTTCACTTGATTAGTTCCAAGTGGATTTTAAACTGGGCTCAACAGAATCAACTCTTGACTAAAAAGTACATACAGATGTAAAAATAGATCTTAAAAAGTTAAATAATGTATATTATTTTTATTTTTCTGTTTGTAAGTTTTAAGTTTTATATCCATACCTTGTTTACATATCCACAGCCTTAGTAACCAGGGCAGTCATACAGAATGGTTTAAATCACTGTCAGTGGGCCATAAAGTGATAAGCCTTACCACCAAGGAAATTCAGACAGCTGTTGTGGGTGAATAAAGTAAATGTATCTAAACAAGCCAGCCAAGAGCTGACCAGTGTTTATCTTTTTCCCGCATTATAGACTCCAGAGTTCAATGCCAAAAGCAAGGGAAACCAGGCTTCTGCTGGGAAAGTTCTGACACTCACACTTAAAGCAGAAAAACACAGTAATGCATTATGAAATCGGAAATGCTTTTAAACCTGTGAGATTTTATGTGTCAGGCTTGAAGCACTTCTAATCTTCCTTTTTTTCCTGTAAACCTCGGCAAAGCTAGTTGTTGAATGTTGACTTTGAAAAAGGAAATGTGAGAGTCTTATTCTAGTCTGTACAAAAACAATGAATCTGTTTAATCGTCATTCAAATTCATTATCTATTAAGGCTTTGTTTTTTTTAGTTAGATGGCCAGTTTAAATAAGGAGTTCAAGTGCACTGGGATTCACAAAGGTAGAGATGCAAAAATATTTTCTCACTATCATAGTAGCTGGAGTTTTCTAGACATCTTTGTATTGTTTTCTAAATGTATTTAGGATGGACAGTTGTAAAGAGTATCTAAATGATTTAATTGCTTTTGAAAATTTCATTTGAATGGTGTGGTTGCCCTTCTTTGCATTAGCAAAAAACTACAGCTTCCTCTCTGCTGAGGGAAAGAAGAAATTGCAAAGAGAAGCCAGTGAGGATTGGTAAGAGGATAATGAATGAAAGAATAATAAATAGTAGCAGCTTGGATCCAGACCAACAGGACTTGAGTTGGGATAGATAAAGTCCTTCAAAAAAAAGAAGTAATTTTATTTTGGTATGGATAAATTGGAAAGTTTCCGAATGCAAAATTGCAGTCACTCTGGTAGGACAGGCATTTCACTATGCTTGTAAGTAAGGTTTTCAGGGCAGCGTTCATTTAAGCAGATGGTGTTTGTTTATTTTTAATGAATCCCTTTGGGGTGAGTGAGTAAGTGGCTTATCAGACAATATGTTTTTTCTTCCGTCATCTAGAAACCGAAATGAGCTTGCCGAGACCCTTGAGCTCTTGAAAGCACAAATTGATCCTGCCCTGTTGAAAAACAACAATTCTCAGCAGGAGAATTCATCACGTGAAAGCCCAAGCATAGAAGATGAAGACACCAAAAAGGGTGAAGAAGCAGCTACACAAGGTTTTCTGCCTTTTCTCAAATTTTAAATGTTGTGCTGTGGCAGTGTCAGAATTTTCAACTTGATGAAAATTTGCAGTTTTAGTTCAGGACCTTTTTTTAAAAAATACACGTTTCTGTTCATAGTAAATCAAGTAAATATTGAATATTTTGATAAATATTACTGAAATTTTTTAGTGCATATTTAGGCTCAAGAGTTATTTATAAAAAGAGAGATGTGTATAATTGTTTTCCAAGTAATTTTATTTATGCTGTACATTTTATATAGTATTGTAAATATTTGTCATTGTACATTTTTGTGGAGCATCGAACTGTTGCCCAACTTTTCCTGTTCTAATAACATTAAAAATTCAAAAAGAAAAAAAAAATCTGTTTGTGCAATGCCATGATTGAAGTCAATACAGTATTGTGTATGTTGTTTATTTTTACTTTCAAGTGTGAATCAAAAATACAGGCTTTTTCCTCAAATATTTCACAATCTACACCATTTTTCAAGAAGACATGAGCTTAAGTTAAAACAATTTGAAATAATAAAATATTTATACATGAAGGGGTCCTGAGCTGCCTCCACTATATTGTTTTTACCAGCAAAGAACTTTTTTTCCTTCCTTATTATCATGTCATTGCACATATTTAATATCTTGCTTGACTTGGTGGTTTGTGCATTGGTTTTACTGAGTATCGGCCTGAAACATTCTGTGTTGCAAGAATCTGTTCTTTGTAAGGTTTTGAAAAGCTAAAAGCTTGTTATCCCAGGTAATTTTGCCCCAGTTACTACCTGGTGTTAACGTTTTGTTAAAATACAGGAAAACATTTGCTCAATCAGGAACAAGATTTAAGGATTCCAGTGTGTTAATATGTGTTTCTTCAAATCTGTTTAATTTAATTGGATATACAGAATTAGCTAAGACCTTTCTTGGTTCTGAGTGTCAAAGATGAACACCTGCTATCTCATTCCCATTCTTTGCAACAAACACTGTTGAACAGAAGAAAGAAATAAAATGGATAAATATTTGAGCTGATTTTGGAAGTATTAAAAGACTAGGGTAGAAATTGCAGTAAATTGTGAGAAACACCTCTAAGTCCCCTTAATGTCCTCTTAAAGACCTCTAAATGTCTCTCTAGGACATTTCCAATACCTACCTTTGCATATAAGTGACAGCACAATCTGCATGGTTACTGGTGCTGCAGAGTTAATTCTGCACGGTACTGATCTTGTCTTTGTCTCACTAAAAATTACTCAAGCCAGCTTAAATCATCTAATTGAGATCTCTACTTCGAATACGATTTTACCTTAAATTGAATTCTAGAGAAGCCATTTGAAAACATTTTAATAAATGTCCCCACTGTAGATAAAACCCAAAGTCCTATTGCACACTCAGCCATTCACTGTCACCTGGGTCGCTACTTACATTAGCATGCAAAATCATTCCTGGGCACTAGTCCCATACACGTAATGAATAATGAAATTATTTACACGTGCTGTGATTTACGTGCAGCCAGTGTATTCACACAGCTTTGATCGTTTCAGTTGAGAAGCTTTAGTAATTCTTCCTATTGGTCCACAGACTGTGCTCAAATTCTAGGGAAGTATTAAAGCCCTTCACAGGTACTATGAAAATGTATTGGAAGGACTGATACCCATTTGCTTTGACAGCTTTCCAAAGAGCATTAAATTAGTTTATTCAAAAATAAACTGAAACAGTGCTTAATTTTTTTTTTACTAGCCTGTTTGACTCAAATATCGTTAAGACAACTTGTGCATCTGCTGAGTCATTTTGTGCATATGAAATGGTTTACAAGTAGTTTGGGGGGTTAAAAACTAGATCTTAAAACAACCATTGCTTTTCAGTACAGAGATGTTTTTAGGGTTCTGGTGATTCTTCATGTTAGCAGTTTGGGAGAAAGCAGTAGGGGACAGGAAGAAGTGGTTGAATGAAGTTTATCCAGAAAGAAGCGAAGAGAGGGCAGAATACAGACACAGAAAATACGCTGCTCACGCTATTGCAGGCAAATGACTTTAGAGAGGCAGCTTTTATGTTACAAGAGCTCAGAGTGGTGATCACCTCTACGAAGGGGAAAAGAAAAACAGTCTGGAGCCTTCAAATTGTTACTGCTTCTGGTGCACTGAAGATGCATCCCTCACTCCTATGCTAATTGCTGAGACTTATTTGGATACATGCTTTGTGTTTGAAAACATGATAAAGTCTGTGTGTTCTTCCTCACCACTCTTTTCTTTTGTAAAATGCTTGTTTTCTTTAAATGTAATTAATTCAATTGTCACTTAATTTCCCTGTATATTTCTAACCACTTTGGGAAGCTCTCATCTTGGAAAGCAGTTGCACTAGTATGGAGGGAGAAGGGTGAGGTAGAAGGAAAAAACATCCTTTTGTTTGGAGTTCTGACAGACTCGCAATAACATCTTCCAGATGGTAGAAGATGCTGTTACGGTATATGTAGTGCTATCATATTTGCTTTTTCTAATTACTCTGATCCCTAGCTGACTCAAAAAGTATGGCAAAATAAAAAACCTGAGGTATTAAGTGACTTCAGTAATGATAAATAATAGGCTGAAATACAGAGCAACAAAATAAACGTATGGTTTCTTCTGAATGCTGGAACTGTACTTTAAGCCCTAATGACCCAAAATTGCCCAAGCAAAGCAGGCATGATCTAATTCTTTAAGCTCTGCAGGATTTTCTGGTATATGCTACTACTCACTGTGCATGTCTTAGAAACGGCAAATGAAGTGAATGTAGACTATTTTCTGTTACGTGCATTTTGACAGTACGTAGGAGATGTATTCATTGCCCAGGAATAGAGAATCCAGGGGAATTTTGCCATCAGCTGTGATGTTCAATACTTTCCATTTTCTCTGAAATTTTGAAATACAATAGTTAGATGTTTCTTGAAATAAAAATATGTACAAACAGGGAAGTGATTTGAATGTGGAATTTCACTTGAAGATCGTGGAATCTTATACCATGTTCTGGTTTGTGAAAAAAATCAGAAACTCAAGGGAGACTTCTCTAAGTTGATGCTCCATGCATTCTCTGCTTAGTTTTTTTGTGTGTTCTCTGAAGGTATTGTGATACTATTGAAGAAGGAGTTGAGATGTCTGTATGAAGGAGGATAAATGTAGAATTCTGCTGATAGCTTCTGAAATTAAGCTTTATCTTGTTATACAATTAAACTGAACTATGATTCTATAGCTAAAAATTAGCAACCTCCTTGTTTAATGACAGTGTTAGACAAGCCAGACTCCTAATAATTCCAGGAGAGAAGATTCATTTGCGGGGGGCTTTGTGTTGTTGGTTTTTTCAGATATGCCTTCAATTTGATCGACGCTATTTGTAATCCTGGCTGTTTCATAGCTGTTTCTCTCTGTCAACAGAAAATCAATTAAAAATCAAAGAAGAGAAAGAGGAGGTGGAGGAACAGTCAAAGGAATTGGAAAGTCTTCCTCTTCCTGCGGTCAAAGAAGATGAAAATACAATGAAAATTGAGAAGGTGGAAGAAAAAGAAATTATAAAATTGCCAGTAATAGTAAAATTAGAGAAACCTTCAGAATACAATGAAGAAAAGCCAACTGTCAAAGAAGAAAGTGACTCCTTTAAAGAAAACGTCAAGCCTGTTAAAGTAGAAGTGAAGGAAAACAAAATAGAACCAAAAGACTTAAAAGACATGAAAAGTTGTACCGACAAAATAGCAGCTCATGAGCCGGAGAGGTTAGAATTTTGTGTTAATGTCAAAACTCCACAAGAAATTGTGGAGAAATCTGTGGAAGAAAGTGAGAAACTTAAAAATGACCAGCAGGCGAAAATACCGCTTAAAAAGCGAGAGATCAAGCTGACGGATGACTATGACAGCCCTATAAAGGGGTCCCTATGTAAATGCGTTACTCCAACAAAGGATGTCTTGAAGGAAGAAGGGAAACCAGAAGAAGAAACTTTTAAGAGAGTCCCTACAATTACTGCTTTATGTCCTGATGGGAAAGTACTAGTAAACGGAGAGGTTAGCAGTGAAAAAATAACCCCAAGTGTCATACAAAATAATAAGTCAGAGCACTCTGCCGTTACAAAGGAAGACAGCAACTCATTAAAAGAGAAAAATGGTAAAAGTGGGGAAAAGGTATCAGAGTCCCTAAATTCTGTTAGTAAAATTATAAAAGCGTGTGAAGTTGAGAAAAATGCAGTAACTGTGGTGAAAGAGGTAGGGGCTGTGGTCTCTGAGCTTTCTAATCAGAAAGTGCCTTTAAAGGAGGAATCTAGTCCTGTGGAAAAAGAGTCCCTTGACAGTACAGCTACTGAAATGGTAGTGGAGGAATCTTCAAACTCTGAAGACTGTGCCAAAAATGCTGAAGAGAAACTAGCCATGATAATCAAAAAGGACAGACTACCGCCACCCAAAGAATGTTTAGAGAAGCTAGAAAAGTCCACAAATGCATCTGCTCCTGCAGAACTGCCCAAGCCTGCACTGTCTGACGAAGAGACTTTGAAAAGCAGAAGTGAGCCTGAGGAGAAACCTGATTCTCTGAAAGCTGCTGAGACACCCCCTTCATCTACTTCTCCTGTTACTTTAGAGAAGTCTGTTTTAGAAACAGAGGGCTCTGATACTAAACCTGCTCTCCCTGAGGAGAGCAAAGCAGAAGAAAAATCCAGCCCTGAAAAACAAGAGGAAGAGCCTGAAGCTGCCAAGACCGAGCCAGATGGATTAGATGATGCCCATGCTTCTAATCTAGAGGACTCCTCAGAGAGCAAAAAGGAATCTCCAGTGCCTAAAAGCAAATTTAAATATAAGCTAGTTTCTGAAGAGGAAAGCTGTGCAACAGATAGTAAAGAAATAACTTCTGAAAGACAGAAAGAAGGAATTAAATTAACAATTAGGATCTCCAGCAGGAAGAGAAAGGCAGAAACACCACCAGAAGAGGTCAGCATTGGCCGCACATTAAGGCGATCTCCAAGAATATCCAAACCAACTCCAAAAATTGTGGAGACTCGGGATCAGAAACCTGACAAAAAACGACCTGAAGAGGAAGAGGAGAAACCTGCAGCAGCACAAAAGCAGGAAAGAAAAGAAGATGCAAAAAAACAAGAGAAGGAGTCAAATTCTAAGGTTAACAAGGTAATGTAGTTTTACTTCTTGGGAATACAGATTACCACAGTCTTATCTATAAAGAGAATGTGGGCTTACATAAGAATATTAAGGATTACATTCCTTTGGTCAACTTTTGCAAAGAACTAGCTTTGCAATCCAGTTAGTGGACTCAACCACTCTTAAAACCATCCCCTAAGAGAGTGCTAATATATTTTGGCTTACCAGCTTATCAAATCTTTCATTTAAGCTAAGCAAAGTAGACCAAGCCAGCTGGAGTGAATTCTTCTAAAAAATGACGTGATCAGACCTGAGTCAGTCTGACTGAGTGGCTGCAGGGAGACTTCTAGCTCCTGTGGATTTTCTGGATGGATACTTGCTGGTGTCTGGTTGGTCAGTATGAGGATGATCATAAGTAAAAAAGAAAGAAAAAGTGGTGAAGAATAACATGTTATGACTTCTCATTCTAGGTGAAGCTAAAGTTATTGTTGTGGTGGCTTCATGATGTAATTAGCTTTTCTTATACATGGGATAGACAACTTACTGTGGGTGGAGGTGTCTTTTTTCATGATAAACTTGTGATTATGGGGCTAGATCTTAAAAGTATGTCAGGTAAAAATAATAGAAGAAGTTAAACGTGTGTCTGTATAGTGCTTCTAAATCTATCTAATTATAAACACCTTTTGTTCATTTATCTTCCATATGTTTCTGGATATGGAACGCAAAAGAGAAGCAAGGAATAAAGAGGCTGTATTTTTAAGCATACTCCTTGATATCAACTTGAAATCCTATTAAGTTTTCAGTACTACACATTTCCTTACTGATTTTATAGTTCTACCAACACATTCACATATTTAGAAAATTCTTTCACATACTGCAATGCTGAGTAACCTTCATAAAACGAACAGTTCATTTTACTGTGAATGATAACATTTGTGCTGAAAATTTCTGTCGTATATCCAAAATAGCTAAAGAAATGAAAAAATGGAAGTAAAATGATAGTAGTGATTGTAAGTTCTACAAGTAGTTTAAATTTTGAAATACTATTGCTATAATTTGATATCTTTTTTTTCCAAGACACAGAGATCTAAGAATGCTTTTCTAGAGAGATTTAAAAAATTTATGACAGAGGAAGAAGTTTGATAATATCATGCTTCTGTCATTTTATCAAAATACCCTAATCTTTAATTGGATATTTTGTGTGTTTTCTTTTTAAAAAGGATCTTTAAAAATAGATTTGAAATGATGATGACATATTATGAGGCCTAAACTAAAATTAACACTCTCATGGATTTAAAGTACAATTTGTCACTAAGGTTTAGTGAAAGGTTTAATCACTGAAGAGCTGGAAATGAATGTTAAGAACCCGAAATGAAATTTTACCACTATGACAAATACTGCTGTGGAATGAGTGTATCCTGCAGGAGAGTTGGAATATTTTGTACATTTTAGTTTATTTAGCTGGTTCAGATCAATGAGTAGTTTAGTCAAAGCTGAAAAATGTTTTGAGCTGAAAAACCTAGAAAAGTTATTTTCCTTTTTCCGTGTCTGGGGGATAAAAAAAACTATTTGTGAGAGCATGATGTCTATGAGAAACAAGACAATTAATTGCAAGAAAAGTTTCTTCTGTTTGGTGTATCATTTTAAAGTTAAAATATCCTGGTTGTAGAATGTAGTTTTAACTAATATGAGACGGTATATATATGTACCTGTATGGTGCAATGATTTTATTTCAGAAAATTGTGCCTGTCTTGGAAGAAAGCATCAGAAACAGTTAAATTAATATATGTGTTAGAGTATAAACATGTTTCCTAAAGCAAAATGAAAGATATAAACTGTACATGAAGAAAAAGTAAATGAATAAATACTCTGTTTGGACTGAGGAAAACTATCATAAAAGACTTTAAATGTTAAATTTACTGTGTGCACAAACGAGGTTACTTTTGCAAAGTGGAGGAAAAGGGACTGAGTCACTAGTCTGTCTTCCTACTTGCAATCTCATTTGAAAATTTTTCTGCAGGTAGATAGTATTTTTCTCCCTTTGCTATCCTGTTGAACTTTAAGGCTCTTTGAAAGATAATTTGTTCATTGAAATACTCTGTAGTGATTTTACAACTGTTCCAATTGAGATGAATCACTTCACTGTAGAGACAGATATTTTTTAGGATCTGAGAAGAAACTGTGTAAGTTTCCTTTGTGCTTTCTCTTTGAAATGGTATCACTCATAGAGAAGCAAAGTTCGGTGGACGGGTACACGAACACGTGGCAGGTGGAAATACTCAAGTAATGAAGAAAGTGAGGACTCAGAGAGTGAAAAAAACTCTGATGAGGAGGAGGAAGAGGAAGAAGAGGAGGAAGAAGAAGCTGCACCTGCTGATGACGATGAGCCGTGCAAGAAGTGTGGCCTTCCCAACCACCCTGAGCTGGTAGGCTTTTTGGGGAAGCTTCTGTTGAGTGTTTTTGGCACTGTTGGTAGATTGGAAGAGTATCTGAAGGCACATCGTTCTTTGGGGTGGCCGTATGTAGAATACCCTCTAGGTTTTAGGTGAAAAAGCCATGATGAAAGATGAGTTAACCTTTAACAAGGAGAGAAGGAAATTACTTCTTTTATTTACCATCTCTGAAATGTCTTTTATGAGGTATAACACAACTTAGCACTTGAGAATTAATCTGGGTGAGGCTTTGAGGTTGCTCCTGCAACTTCAATGAATACAGAGGAGACAACATTAAAAAAAAAATAGCAGTGCAGTGTATGCACTCCAGTGTCTTGTGACGTGGTTGGAGCTACATAGTTGTTCCAGCCAGATAAAGCTGCACATCATCCTGAGGACTGGATGCAGCAAAATCCCATAAAGAAACAGCACAACAAGCTTTCAGTGTTTCTGATATTTGTGGTTCTGGTTCATTGGTAGCAGATATTATCGTGCATTCCCCTGTTTATCTGGGAAATCATAATGTACAGTCTTGCTACGAATCCACAGAATAGGTATATTCTCAGGTGTGTGACAGATATCCTAGCATAGTTGAGAGAAAGTTAGAATGTTAGGTTGTTAGAGATAAATATTCCAATAGATACTCACACAGTTTATGTCAGCTTTATTGCTCAGTTTTAATGGAATGGGATATCCAGAATTTTACCCAGCTGAGCAGAAATCCTAATAGTTGCCTAGTTCTGTATACCCCTGAGAGTCTGCAAGGCTTTATCTCTTCCATCCTGGACATAAAATCATCCTGACCGAGGAAATTGCCTAAGATTGCTGTGGTTCCCTCCTGGCCCACATGGCCAGGTTTCGCTCATGTGGACGTGAGCGCACAGGGAAAACAGTTCACACCACATCTTGTCCAGATGTAGTTTTCCACTTAGTCCGGGGTCTGGAAAGCATTACCAGATTCCACAGCATGGGCACACAATCTGCGTAGTCCAGTAGTGCTAAGTGCCTGAGAACACAACACAAGAGAAAATCTGGTGTTAAAGTGGAAAACTGTGATACATAAACTTACCCATAAAAACCACCCCTGGCCCTGGAAACATCTAGTAATAAGTGATACAGGATTTTTTTTTGGTTTTGGCACAGTCCAAAGCATTTATGAAGCGCTTCTGTGTTGGCAGGGAAAATAGTTCTGGAGTTTGTTACATGTTGTGAATGCCAAAAGATACTCATGATTTGTTTTGTTTCACCAGATTTTGTTATGTGACTCCTGTGACAGCGGATACCATACAGCCTGCCTTCGCCCTCCTTTGATGATAATTCCTGATGGAGAATGGTTCTGCCCACCTTGCCAGCATGTATGGTTCCTATCCAGCTTCACTTTCAGCTTTGTGGTTGAGGAGATTTGTTGGGAGTTTAACAAGTTCTTTCCTTCTTTTATCTTCTTTCTCTTACAAAGTAGACCGTGATGGAATGATGATCTTCCCCCTTAGCCATTACTGAGTTTTGTGAGGTGTTTTTCTTTTCCCTTTCTTTCTTCTGTTAGTGATGAATGACTGCATGTTGCTGGTGTAGATGGAAATCTCCAGCCACACTGTTTTTTTCCCCTATATGTTGTTAAATAACTTCAAGAATAACATAATATTAAAAATCTAATATTTTTTCCCAAAAGAAACATCATGTTGTCATCTGGGAGAGGGAAGCAGTAAGCAGCAAGGAATATATATATCAGTGACCAAAGCAAGCAGCTGTTTTTGAAGTGTTGTTCCTTCTCCAGAGACATTTGCTCAGAAGCTGGTAGAGTAAGCTGCTATTTCTGATGAGTTTCACAGAATAGTCAGCCTCTGCTGAGAAAGGCAGTGTTGTCCCTGCCAGTAAGTAATAGACACTTTTTCGAAGGTTAGAAGCTGCTTCTGAAGAAAAAAAAAAGAAAAATAATATAAATAAATAAATAAGTAGTGCACAAGTCCAGTTTCATTTAAAGCGCATCTAAAATAGCAAGATTTGCAGTGATGCTGCTTGGAAGGATAAGCCAGAGAGTGTGTGATGTTGCTCTTGTTAAATTAATGGGGAACCATCCTACACACATTTCATGCATCGATTTTCGGTTGTCTTCTGAGAAGTATTTTTGTTTAAGTAGTCATGATCTTGAATAGTAAGAATATTTTCCTTTCACAATTTGGCATTGCAGCTTGCAGTTAAAACACCTCCTTGCTTTGTTGCTGTTTAGTAATTTTTAATATGAAAAGTAACAAATTCGTGAAAGAGTGAAGATCATCCTTGGAAATAACGCAATAAGGGCATGAACATGAAACAAGGCACAATTTGTCCATAAAAACTCATTTTTATGTATGGCACCTTGAGTATTAAACGGTGTTCTAAGTTACGGAACATTTGGTAAGAAAGTGATGCTGAAATGTGCCTCTACTTTTGTACTGTGGTGTCCATAGACTCATGTGCTTTCCAGAGATTAAGATAAGTGACAACCAGATATCACTGTTTGCACACTCAGCTTCATGTGTGTATGTTATGTACATCTGAGAAATCTTTAGGTTTCTCTGAGGCTAAGTTATAAATACCAACAAAAATGTGGTACTAATATGGAAGTATGTTTATTCTAAACATCTTTAATACTTGCTTTAGGTACATTGCATCCTACAGTAAATGCCAGTTACTGGGAGGATGCTTCTCTAAAGAAGTTCATGCCAAAGCACACACGTGTTTTAGGAAGACAGCCTTAGCTTTAAACCCTGTTCATCAAAGAAGAGCCTCCAGTGTAGCAAGCATTCACCCTTCTTCCAGATATTAATTTGACAAATACAGAAATAGTGAATGAAGTGTCTGAACAGTAGATAATGCTTATAAAAGAAACTAATGCTGTGTTTCGTTCCCTTAGAAATTACTCTGTGAGAAATTAGAAGAACAATTACAAGATCTGGATGTTGTCTTAAAAAAGAAGGAGCGTGCAGAACGCAGGTACTGCTATTTGGTTGTGTTTGCAGCAAGCTGCTGTGCAGAGGGGTGGTAACAATTGAACTTGCATTAAAAGAGCTGGGGACTGGGGAGGAAGGGATCAAGGAGACTGGAAACTGGTGAGACCAGTTCTGTCTTCCCACTGGTTACGGAGGTTATTGGTGGTGCAGCGCTGGGAGAGCTTGCAGGAAGGGAGAAGTCCAATAATTGGTCAAGGTGTGTGAACACAATTAAGGCTTTTAAGTGTTTTTCAGCGTGGGTTCAGCTGCATGTGTCAGTAATACTGTCAGCCACGTGTAAATTTCCTGCTGTAACCAGGGCTGAGTCCTGACTTTGTTACAAAGGTAATCCAGATTAATGTGGTTTTTGAGTCTTGTTGCTTTAGATTCTGTTAAACTTAGCTTGTTTTACAAGGTTATGCAATTGCCATAGTGCAGCTGAATCACAACTTGGGGTGAAATTTTGTGTTCACCTCAGCCGTTACCAAGGGCTAAATGCAAAACAGTTTGCTGTGTGTGTGGACAACATCCTTGCTATTTGGAACATCCTATTTGCAGTTTTCAGACCTGAAAGTGAGGGACATGAAACACAGTCTGCATAATATACAGCTTTAGGATATATACTGAGTACTTTGCAACACTTAATAACATCTGTATGCATTGCTAAACACAACTTTGCATGAATTGTATATTAAAAGGCAAAATTCACCAGAAGGTGAGACCTCTTTAAAGATAGTAGTTGAGCAGGTTTGTATTTCTGGCATGCACAGTAATGCCACGTGGGTTATAGTGATTTGGTGCTCAGAAGCGCGGAGCACAACCCGTGTCTGCTTTCAGCTCCCTTCAGATCTCCTGTTTGTTGTTGCTGTTGCAGCAGCAACAATGATAGTGACAGATCAGGTACCAACTGTTCCTAACTTCTGCTCAGACTGGATTTAGATCACACTCCGGTAAAATTACCCTTGGCTTGCCAATTCTGGTGAATTTGTAGCTTTGGGAATGAAACAATTAGCTATTTTTATGAGTGAGCTCAGCTTACTCCATCTGTGCAAGAGTATGGGGCGCAGAGGAACTGTGTCTGCTGCTCTGTTTTATGGTGGGAAGCCTCATTGCTGGTGAACAATATTTTTGGACCAACTTTGGTAAATATTCTGCTGGCAACCATTACTTGGAATGCAAGTTTTTTCCAGTCTGTTTCGCTTCCTTGAAGTCACTGGTATTGCATGAGAATGTGGCCTTCTGACTGTTACAGTTAGAAGCATACAATCAATACTGTAGCCATTTTCAGTGTCTGAAACAGATGTTTAACAACCTTTTTGCAATCTGATCCTCATACCTCATCAAATTAACCTAGTGTTTTCTGTTGTACACCATAAGAGGGTTTTTTTTATTTTCCTTAAGTCTTTTAAAAAGAGAGAAATGAGTTTGGGCTATAAAAGATTTCATGATACAATAGTTGAATATTGAAGTCTTTCAACTTAGTGGTGGTATATTTTAGGAAATCGTAAGGTAAAAGGGCTGAAGAGAACAAGAATTATAATGCCAGAAGAAACGCTAGTCTTTTTCATTACAGCTTGGTGTATAAATTAAAGTAGGTTATTTGGCGCACGGAAATATTTTAATGTAATGTTTCTATAAAATCACAGTATCTCTTGCCTGTCTTTTGGGGAAAGAGAAGACAAACAATTGTCTCATCATGGGCACACACACTTAATAGATTCTTTGAACCAGAGTTGTCATCGTGCTTTTTGAACTAGTGACACTGTTGTGCTTGTTTGATTATTGTCTAGCTCTGAAGAATCTGCTTGAAATTGATTCAGCTGTTCAGCTATATCCTCACGCATTCCCGAAGTGTCACATCACAGATTTTTTATGAAAACTTGCAGTTTCATGATGACTCTGACAGATATGTAGATCAAAGTCGTACCTTTATTTCCCGTCTGTTCATGAATTCAAGATGCTACCACAACAGCCTGGCTGAATTTCAGGTGTCTCACACACACTTTGATAATCATGTCCTATCACGAGCTAGAAGGTAGATGTTAAAGCTGTTATGGATGTCCCTTGTAGTTCATGTTAGAGACTCTCAGACTTCTTGATAGAAAATCCCTCTGGGGACCTCTTCTCTACTTCTTCCAGTCAAATCAGGTGGAGTACTTCCTTTCATGCACTTTTTTATAACTTCCCTATAGCAACTTCTGCCACTGTTTACATTAGAGAAGATGTTTTCTGGATTCTTCTGGGAAGTGTTTGTAACTAGTCAGTGCTTATCTGCATCCCACAGTTCCAAACCTGGTGGTTAAAATCTTCAAACCATTGGTTAAAATGTTGAGCTTTTGTGTGCTGCATACTAATAAGGAGAGCGTTTGATACTTCACTTTGCAATTCGTTTTAAGACCTTTACCTCGGCAGGACTGGCTTGTTTTATTTGCTAATTTCTTAAACAGGGTGTACCTAAGCCAGGGGGAGGTAAAGCAGACTCAAAAGTCTCACTGATCACATTTAAAACCAGTTGAATTTTTTCTCATCTCTTCCGTCTCTGGATGTTTTGCATTACAAGGAGTGAGAAATGGAGGAGACTATCAAAGACATATGCTGAATACTAAGATGGTTACATTTTTAGTTCTTTTCTGATTTTAGGAGTTGTATTTCTTGCCTTACAATGGTATTTAAACTCATTTTTAAGAGCATGATGACTTTGCACAGTGTATGAGAAAATTCTTCTCATCCAATCAATCTCGTGCTCAGGTGGACGAAGACAAATTTCTTTTGATCTATCAGTTTGGAGAGCTGATATTAGGAGACATGAACAATTACTTTAATACAAAGCCAAAATTTTCACTTTAGATATAATGATACAGAGTTGTCAAAGCTCATGGTCTTTTTGGCTGTAAAACATTCTAAAATCCTTTTCTACTCTATGTTGGTTTTACTTTAGGAACTATATTTGTTCATGTTATTTAAAAAATATTATGCTAAATTCCTTCACTAGACAATTCTTCAGAAGGTTATTTGGATAAAAATGCAGAAGGCTAGTCAGAAGACTATTTTAAAATCTACTTAGGTTCTTTATAAACTAATCAAAGTATTGGGAACCAGATTTTTACACACAGATGCCTGTAACTGTTTGCATAAAATAATGCACATTTGAAGTAAATGCATCTAAAATTGCTGTGCACCTTAGCCCTTTGTGTACAGGTCTAGATGACTTGTGTACCTGATGCATCCTGTTGCTACTTCGCTGTAATCGGATATGTGCTCAATACCGCTGCTCGGTGTAACTGCACAAGTCTGATTCTGGTCGACTGGCTGAGAATCTTTATCTCAAAAAATCAGAAGAAGTTAGCATTGGTTCTTGCATGATTTCATTTCAGCGGTAGTGATGCTTCACTGGACCTTGAAAGCTGGAGGTCTGCTGGTGAATGTCTAGCTTGTACCTTGTCCCTCTGCAGGATCGTTCTGTAGCGTGTATGTTCGAAACTACTTTGTTCAAAATAATTTTAAAATCTGTAGAGATGAGGCTTGCTTTTAGAGTCCTTGCAGAATCCAATAAATGCCACCAACTTCCTTTGCTGTCTTCATTTATTCAAACTATCCTTGTTTTCCTAGAAAAAGGCTAGAGGCTGCTTTTTGATAGCTCGGTTCAGTAGCCTAGAGGCAGCACCTAGAGCTGTCGGCGAGGTGCTGGGATATCCGGGGCATCTCCACCTGGGGCTGGCAGATACAGCAAGACCCACGAGGGACTTGTGTCCTTCTGGAGCAGCAAGCAGAGGCCAGGAGCCAGACCTGTGCCCAGGGCAATTCAGACGATGCTGGATGCTTGGAGGCAAGCTAAGCTTGCTGCTACCCAATTTTACTTACTTGGATTTAATCCATTACCTACTGTGGTCCAGAAGGACAGCCTGCTTCTCCTTACAGTCATTTTTCCTATATTTGAGCACCGTTCTCTCTCCTGTCTTTGAGCTTACGATCCCTAGACCATTTGTCCCCGTTTCTTCAGCCTTTCTCAACAGGGCACATCTACTGCACCCCAGTAATTCCTACTGGCTTGCTCTGAAGTCTTCAGCTGGATCACATCTTTCCTGAAGTATTTGTGGTGCCCAGATGGCACCAAGTACTCCAGCTTGGTGTGAATGGTGCTGACTGCCAGGGAATGCTTTCTTCAGTTGTCCTGTAGGCGATCCTCCTGATTGTGTGTCCTTGTCTAATGTTATTTCTGGAACAGCTGGACTCTGTTGATCTTTGTTCAGGCTGTTCTCCTCTTGCAAAGAATTGCTACAGAGGCAGTTGCTTGTTCCCCGGTGTTTCTAGAGTTGGTTGTTCCTGCCCATGTCTAAAATCTGGCACTGGTCCTTTTCGAATTGCATCCCGTCTTCATCTGATTTTTCCAGTTCAGTGTGATCTTAAATTCCCATTTCATCTTGCAGTGCCTCCAAGGTTGGTGGTGGTTATGGATTTGGTAGTGTTATCTTTATCGCAGTATTAGTGTTTTTCAGTTTTTTTTTAATTGCTTTTTACATCTGAATTCAGTCATTTCTGGGGTGCTTGCAATCTTCAAATACTGTTGTTTGTGAGAACTCTTCAGAAATCACATTATGCATACAGGAGAATGTAATCACATGAGATTTAGTATATAATTCCAATTAAAATAACTGTTTTCAATCGGAGCATCCTCATGGGATCGTTCTGCCAAGTGATAGTGTGAGCTTCAAATGGTGCTAATTGCAGCATTATTTTAGGTATCTGCAGTCTTTCTGTAAGCTTATTTTCTTTTCTTCTCTCCTAAAGAAAAGAGCGATTGGTGTACGTGGGTATCAGTATTGAGAACATCATTCCACCACAGGTAAGTTACTGTGTCTGTGTTGTATTATTCTTTTATTTGCTAAACTTCTCAGGGAAGAAGTTTCTCAATGGTGTGTTAGAGGAGCTAGTAGTATCTTGGAAAGAAAAATCAATGTATATGCAGACAGCAATAATTCTATGGCCTTCATTTTAGACTGAACTTGAGTTTAGCAGAGAAACTGAGGGAGCTTTATCTTTAGAGCCAGCTGGTGCCACACAGAGTGCTCTCTTGATTATAAAGGTGGGATTCAGTTTAATTAACTCTGGTGTCTGCTGTACAGTCATCTATGTCCGAGCTAATTGTTATAGCCTTCCTTTAGACCTGATGCAGAGAAATGAGTGTTTCTGGCTTATGGGGGGTGAGGATGTTAGGCAGTACCTGTTAGAAGCATTACATTTGCCTCCAACAAATGCGTATTGAAGTTACATTTGGTGAAAAACTATAAACATTTAGTGTTTTATTAACAGATGTTCGTACATGGTTTCCATTTACAGAAGAGGAAAAATGTTTTTACTTATGTAGAGATTGTCCGTTCCTCACTTCTTGAATACATTTTGAAGTGAATTTCTTCATGTCATAGCCAGATGCCTTTATCCAAAATTATATTATCTGTTCCTTCTATGAGAGTTTAAAAGGAAACTTCTGTTTGTATTAAATACAGACTTTCCACTCTGGCTGTAATAAAACTAACTTTCTCCCTCTGTCTCTGGATAACAGATTTTACAAACTTGCAGAAGAATTTCTGGCTGAGAGCAAATATTTAAAAAAATTAGCCCAGGGACAGATTTTTTTGTTTGTTTAAATTGATAACTTAGAAACAATGTCATAAAATTAAACTGCGTGGAATTTCATTGAAACTGCAGCATCAAAGGCATTTGTAATGGCTTGGACCAGAGAAAGGCCCTGAGCAAAGCACCCGTGCAGTTGGCTGTGTGGGGTCAGAGACCAGAGCGGTGGCAACTTCCGTGAGCAACCATTTGTTCAGCTGCTGCATTTACAGGTCCTGGGAGCATCACCTGAGTGTTGTAAACACAACGATACAATAACCCGAACCCTTAAACCCTTATTGTGAAATTATGTTACCAGTAAGGGCACTGTCAGCAAGCATTCAGGTGAAGTCTGCGCTGTAACAGGCCGTTGCATTAGAAATCAAAATGCGTTGGGTTGGACACAGAAGCTTTCTATCTCACACAAATATCTGCCTGGTAGGAGTTCAGTCATAATAAATCTGGAGCGAGGGAGGGAAGAGAAAACTTTTTGACACTTCTGTCTTACGTGAACAGGAGCCAGAAATACCTGAAGGTCAGGAAGAAAAAAAGAAAGATTCCAAAAAGCCAAAATCAAAGTTACTTGAAAGGAGGTCTACCAGAACCCGGAAATGCATAAGCTACAGGTAGGCAGCTTGTTTAAATAGCTTGTAAAACAAAACAAAAAAACCCACTGTCATTTTCTTTCTCAAGCAACCCACTGCTTCTCATGCATACTTTTACATTTAAAAGAGCAGCCAAATTAAAGTGTCTTTGTTCTTTCCTCTGAATACTGGTTATATGTTTGTAAAATGGAGGCGCATAGTAGATGGTATAGTGAAGGGCAGATGGATAAAAAAATGTAAAATGCACATGGTACTTTCTTTGTTCAGGAATATTGGAGAAGATTTTGGTGCTCTTGCAGTTTCTGCAGCAATTTAAAGCAGGCCAATTATGCCCCTCCTTCCTGTTGAAGGCAAAGCTCGTGCTTCTGTCTAAAGGCCTAAAATTCCTCTCCATCTCTTTTCCCCCTTACTGCTACTTTACGAAAAGGAGCATGAAACTTAAAATGCAATTAGAAGAGAATAAGTATGGAAATGGTCTGTAACTCTGCAGAGTAATTGCAATGATAAAAATGCCATTAGTAAATTAAAAATCCAAGATATTTAGACTCTGCATTCTGAAAGTAAAAGTAGAGCAAGTAATTAAGGTTTCCAAAATTCAGCACGATCTTCATGTTATCTTTCGTTCTCCATGTATTATCAAAGTGTTTTAGAAACTGTTTTCTAAACAATACCTTGAGATATGCCCGGTATCCTCCCCAGTCCAGCAGGCAAGGAGGCTGCCTTTGGGGATTAGAGAAGGACACGGCTGCCTGAGAGCTCATGCCTTTTGTCCCAGCTGCATTAAGAATATATATTAAAAAAAAAAAGTCCTGCCTTTCCCACAGTACTTGTTCTGTGTAGACCTTTATCATAAAAAATTAGAACATTACAACTTCCAAAACCTTCCAGCAATAACCACTCAAACTGGCTATGCTGTTGATGAGAGGCATAGCCTTTGTATGTGTTGAGTTTTCCAGCCTGTTCAGAAAACTCAGTCTGACCTTACTTAGCTGTTGATTTTCAGTAACTTTTTAAATCTACAGCAGAAAGCACACTAACGAAAATGTCATTGCTGGTTTGTACAATCAGGTATTTCTGTAAGGAACATTATGCCACAGGCACGATTATATGGATTTGCTACTGTGTTTGTGACAGGTCAGGCAGCAGCTGACCAGGAGAAAAAAATGTTGCCTGTGGGATATCTGGCACGACTTCAGCGGGACACACGTTGTACGAAGACAGTAATTTTTATTTGAAATAATGTTTAATAAAACGTTGCTCTCAAAAATCAATCTTGTGATATAAAATGACAGGCTTTCTTACAGACTACATCATACACATAACTTTGAGCTGGTGAAAATATTACACATGTCAGTGTGTCACTTCAAATTTATACGTCTGCAGTGAAGTCCTACTAGTGTCAGTGAGAATTGTGTATGCTTTCCTTCAGAGAGGAAGAATAAATGCTAAATGTCTTATCCCACTTACAGACCGATCTGTATTGTGTAGCATTCTGGTTCTCTACAGGCAGGTCAATTCCTCTGTCCGTGAGTCGTCTGTGTCTTCCTCTCGTGAGCAGGTTAGCGAAAATCTGCATTATGAATAAAGCAGCAGCGGAAGAAATTACGTTCCATTACACCTAATGGACAAGCAGTTGTCAGCTCATGTTTGATTTCAGGTTATTTGTTAGCAGTAATCTGAAAGCATCGAGTGATTTCTCACATTTTAAAGAGGTTTTTTGTAGTGCTGTGAAGGGAAAATAGTGTTTGTATAATGTGGAACAAATCTTATTGATGGAATAATTTCAGAGTTACTTTCTTACTGTGTAAAGCTGCCTTGAACGCGGCATACGGTTGTTCTTAGGTTGTATAGAGAGAGCAGAAATCAATCTTGTTATTTTTAAAGAAGTGTTTTATGGTTACTGTTGGAACACAGAGTAATGCCAGATCTATTTTTCTCTTGTTCTGCTGGAGTTTACGACAGAGGACTGAGATAAACATAACTGTAACCTTTCTGTAGTGACTGGCAAGCCGAATATTTAATGAAAGTATTGTCCAATTGCTAGTCATTAGTATTTAAAAAATGGACTAATGAGAAGGAGGAAAAAATCATCCAAATAAAATCTCTTTCCTATATCGTTAATAAAATTTCTACTTTTTGCATGTAATATCTCAAGGCATCGTTTTGGTAATACAGGTAACAGTCTTTTGCTGCAAGATTTGAATTCATCACTGGAGAAACAAACTGAAGAAGTCATCTTCCACGTAAAAGGGCTGGATCCTTTCTCCTCCATTTGCCATTCCCTTTAAATGAGTTACCCTGTGCAGGGATTTATGCAGTGTTACAAAAGCATTCTCAAGTATTTTGATTCTGTTTTTCCTATTTAGTTATGTAACATTACATTATAGTTTTATTTGTATATAATTATGAAAAAGTCTGTGTAGTATATTTTATCTTTTCAGCTTAGAATGTTGCAAATCCATAAGGTGTAATTACTGTGAGCTTTAAAGAGGAGAAATGAAGCTATGTGAAATAAATTTTCAAAGGAAATTTAGACAGGGTAAATAATTATACTTTGACTTTAATAGGTGCTTTTCAGAAAGTCTGTTTTGCCAATTGGCAATGCATATGTCATCCATATAAAACACGTGAAAAAATGACTAGTATTTTGTGTGAAAAATGCCACGGATACCATTTTAAATAATTTTCAAATTATACGTTGTTAGATTCAGTGGTATGTTGTGTAAAATGAAGGTGTTTTTCTATTAATTTAAATCAGCAGTAATATAGCCTGGCAATGACAAATATTCTACTAGCAAGTAGAAATAATAAACATACCTTATAAAAAATTGCTATTTTATCATATATCCGGCCCATTGTCTGGTATTGTGTCATATATCCAGCCCACTACCTATGCAGTGTGATCTCTTAAAGCAGTTTTAGCTTTTGAGGCATGTTTTCATAATACCATATAAAGTTGTAAATGAAAGATGTTACTTTTAGGTTTGATGAATTTGATGAGGCAATTGATGAGGCAATTGAAGATGATATCAAGGAAGCTGATGGAGGAGGTATGTTTCTGATACTGTTTGTTTTTCATTGCAATGGTGGTTCTTAAGAAGATTAAGATCAAATTTATTTCAATACGACAGGCAACAAATATAATCCTCTCCCTTACACTGCACAGTTTACAGTTTTTACTACTGTACTTTTAGACTCAAATTAAATAACTTCCCTTGGAAATGGCCATTCCAGGCTGCCAAAAGATGCCAAAAAGTGTTTGGTCTTGATAGTTAAATTCAGCTTGTACAAGTTTTGATATACGAATACAGTGAATGAGCATTACAAGAAAGCTTTTAAAATTCATTCGCTAAGTTTTGAATTTCAGAATGGAGTGGCAGCTAGTGCTGTTGGCATTTGACACCTGTAAAAATAGGGTTCACAAAGTGGTCCACAGTTGGACACTCTGAAAACTGGGTCTACATTTGTTGACAACAAATACATTTGTTGTCTTAAAATTATTAATCCGGATCTGTAAGCATTTCTCAGCTATACATGAATAAAGCGAAATTACATTCTTTGTTGCTTGTTAAGGCACCACAGGGGACCAAAAGAGAGATCTTCAAAAGTATCTGAGATAGATGGATTTGTGCTTCTGCATCACCTTAACTTGTGTGGAGGGAACTGCTGTGAAACTTAACTACTCAGTTGTATGGCTTTTGGCATCTCCGTAAAGAGAGCAGTTTTCAGAAGGCCAGCGGATGTATACAGACGATGTAAAATCAGGTGTCTGTGGGTGTGTTACACAAGACCCATTTAATAAATGTAGCTAAGTCTCTCAACAGTAAAATCAGCTTGTCTGAAACTCTACTCACTGGCCAAACGGCAACTTAAACACTTCATCTCCCAAGAAGGATATTAAGTAGTATAAAGAAGACGTGTTTTCTGATACCTGCCCTAAAAGCAGATAAAAAAACTGATATTGGGAATAACATGGATTGTGGTTAAGTATCAGAATGCTGACATTTACCTGCTGTCTTCTACATTGACTTCAGTATTTCCAAGTGACCACAGCTGGGGCTGTGCGTGTCAGGAACAAGACTCCAGACAGTGTTTTGCACGAGAAAAATTATTCTGTTACAGAAAATAAACTGAAGCTGGAGGCATGGCAGAAAGATATGTGTAAAGTTAAATAAAAATAAACTTGTTCTTATTTTCCCCTTCCTATCACTGAATTCAGGCATTGGCAGAGGCAAAGACATGTCTAATATCACAGGTCACCGCGGGAAAGACATTTCCACAATCCTAGAGGAAGAAAGGAAAGAAAACAAGCGACCACAAAGGGCTGCTGCAGCACGGCGCAAGAAACGACGGCGACTAAACGACCTGGATAGTGACAGCAACCTGGATGAAGAAGAGAGTGAGGATGAATTTAAGATCAGCGATGGGTAGGTCTACAGTTTAGTTTTCACCACAATTCACTGGTTGCTACAGGTTTCTGTGACTCTGCAGTGCCCCTAAAGTGGTCATTAGGGGTGTGTGTCCTGTTCTGGAACACCATAACACAATGCCAGCAAAAATACTCCTGGCCTAGTGGAACATCATTGCACTGGAAAAACTGCACTCCAGATCCATGTGCAGCAATCATTCGACCTGCATTTTAAGCAAAACTTATCCTTAACAAAGATGTAGCTAAAATAAGGGAGGTGCTTTCCTTTTGAAAATGTGTTATGTTTTGTGGGATTTTTATTTGGCCCGATTGCCATTTAGAAATTGGAAGAGTAAAATTTCTCCATCTTCACACGTGGGTTCTGAAATCAATTCTTGATTTTTGCTTTCTAAAAGATAGAGTTTGAACACAGATGAAGAGGAGGCTTATACTGTAGAAAACAATCATGTGAAGCTTTAGACACTAAATGAATATTGCTTTCGCTAACTGAAATTCTCTTTCCCTAGAATTTCTCATCTTTCAGACTGGGAATTTCCTAAAGTTAAAAAAATTAACAATAATTTTAGACTTCCTTTGTGCCTCAATGAAGAAACATAATGGAGGTCTAGTCTCTTTTACCATCAACTTTTAAAGCTTTACACCAGTCATATAGTCAATTTATTAAGTTTATGGATAATCTATACAATACAGATGTAAATATCTCTTGAGCTTTTTCTTCACATGTGACCATGCCGAGGAATTTTCAGTGGCACCCTGAATAGTTAAGTAAAATGTGCTGGAAATTTCCAGTCAATGAATGTAGCTTTTGGAAATCTCACAGAATTAATAGTGCATTGGTCTGTTAAAGTGTGCTTATGCATTTTCAAATCAGTTCTCTGCTGAACGCCTTCTGAATGTTATACTGGAATTTACATTCAGCTGGCGGCCAAATGCAGTGTGTAAAGCATTTTAAAAAAGCCAGAACATGCCCCCCCCCAAGTGATGCTTATGCTGAGTTATTGCTATGCAGATGTTATGCTGAAGTGTACTATGTGAACACTCTACAATTTGTCCTATGTAAATGTCACCTGCAGTCTCAATTTAATGTACTGTTTATATTCACCTACTGTTCTGATCTGCCTTGTAATGTCATGCACTGTAAAGCTATCTCCCAGGTGTACAACTGAAACTTAGTGATGGCAGTTTGCTCTCTCTGGATCTTTAGTACACATTATTTCTGTAAGATCTGTGCATTTCTGCTAGAGACAATACCTGCTTTGCATGTATTGCGTGCTCATAAAATGGAGGTAAGGTTTTTATCCTTTGGTTCAGATATCTCTGTTGTCTGTGGTCTCTCTTTGGACAGCTCTCAGGATGAGTTTGTTATATCAGAGGAAAATCTGGATGAAAGTGAAGATGACCCACCATCAAACGAAGACAGTGATTCAGAGTTCTGTGCCCGCATATCCAGGCGACACCTCTCCAGGCCCATGAGGCAAAGCAGGCGGTTACGAAGGAAAACAGTCAAGAAAAAATATTCTGAAGATGATGAAGATGAAGATTCTGAGGACAATTCAAGCAGAGAATCTGGTGAGTATAAGTAGTCTTTTAAAGGTATTAAATACTTTGCACTGGAGAGAGGAAGAGTGGAAGTCTCAGTTTCCTGTCATGACTCTGACACTAATGGTTTTGGTTGCTTTGGTCAAGTCATTTTCATCTTTGCTTCCTGTCTGTAAAGCAGTTTGCTGCTTGTTCTGCTGTGAGTATTCTGAAGGAAACTATTACTGAGTACTAGGTTCTTGGCATTTTAAATAAATACGCATTTAAATGTATGCTTCTGTTATGATATGTCCTTTGTGGACAGTTTCAGCTATCCCGTACCTTCCTGTTTGGAACATGACTGCAGAGAATACAAAGGATGGAGGCAAAAAATACTTCTTTACATCTACTTGAAGACCTTCTGAATAACTTTGAAAAGCTTCTTCTGAAAGAAACATTTTTCCTTCATTTTATATGGAAAAATAGTTCCTTCAGCTGCAGTGAACTTTTGTATGGTATTCTGTGTTCTCTGGCAGGCTTGAAATCAAACCACAACACCTTGAATCTGTCTTTTCTACAATTATCCTTTCTGATCAGTAGTAACTAAAGACTCTTTGTCACAGGGGCACCTAAGAATTCACTTCATTCTACTTGTCCTTCAAGCAATTCATTTCTGTTTGTACAGTTTAAAGTGTGCAAATATATCTATACAATAAGTACACCTTTTCGTGATTAGCATCTTTCTCTGAAGACTGTCCTCCGTGTTTCTGCTTCATTTGAGATCCAGTATTAGAAAGTGCCAGATATATAATCACTTTTATTTATTTTTATTGTGAATTTAAGCTACCAAGTACACTGGAGTGTTAAGTTATTGTACAGAGCATGATACCTTTCCAATGTTTTATCTGTCTCTCTTGAATATAGATGATGAGTGTGTTGCAGTAGGTTGCTTTGAGGTACTGGTTTCCAAAAGGAGGGTTAATGCATGGACAGATTAAGATGGATAGCTACGTGTACTTGCTGTCTCCCTGTCCCAAATGCATCACTGCACTAACTGTAAGCTGTTATTAATGAAGATATTTGCAGAAGCTAGAGGATATAAAGGGATTGATCATCTACTCTGTAATGCCTACGAGCAAATCTATTTGTTTCCTGGTGGACATGTACCTGTGAGAAAATCAGCACCATCCTGTACCATCAGAAGCATCCTGTTTAAAAAAGAGCAAAAAAAGGAAACACTGAATACAAATTTAGTTTTCTTACTTTTTCTTACTTTTGTGGCAAAATGTTGTTGGTAGAGCCTTGCCTGGTTACAGTATAGTCCTAACTGTGTTTTTCTTTACCCCTGTTATTGTCCCTCAGGATCCTGCCTTAACCCTATTTTGAGCTAAAGAAGTAATGTACCCTGTGAGTGGCTTTGTTTTCAGTCTCTGGAGATGGAGTTTTTTTTCTGAAGGTGGTTGTTTTTGTTGACTTGCTCTGATCCTTTCTCTAATATTTTAGGAGGTAAAGAGGATTGCTACTTTGACCTGTGACTCATGTCAGTCAGTAACTTAAGAACAGTATGTGGCACATACAGAAATGTACTGTGATCTCAGGGTAATTGTTCTGGCACAGCTCAGTGAAAAAGCAGCAAAAGTTGATTCGAAACTATTGTCAAGTATTGAAAATGTAAATAAATTTAATTCTTAAGGGCACTAGGTGCAGTAGTCTGGTGCAGGAAGAACTGGGAATGGCTGTAAGTTTCTTCTCTACAGTTTCTGTTGTAAGCAAATTTTTAAGCCTGATTTTTGTTGTTAATGATTTAATATTTCAAAGTCAGATTTTACCTGGAGTCTCACTGTGTTACGTTTTTTTTTTTTTCATCTACCTATTCTGAAAATTATTTGAGTAGCATACAATCAATTTAAATTTAAAACACAGAAAGGACTTTCCAGCGAAAGTGGTAATGTGTGTGTCATCAACTCGGATTCACTCAGGTTGTTTCAGCTGTCAGGAATTGTAGAGGGGGCAACTTTGGCACCAGTAGAGATGAGGGAACAAAAACACAGGAAGGAGACCTGTTCTGCAGGAGTTTGATGGAGAAAGGAGAAAGGTTTGTGAGAAGATTTTTAAAGTAAGCAAATCTGCACTGGCAGTGAAAGGGGGAACTGATGCATGAGCCTGGAACAGGTCAGGGTAATGAGGCGTGATGGCTGAGACTTTCCCGTGCTGGAAGAGTGCATGATTTTATTGGTGCTGGCCTAAAGCTTATCTAAATAGTGCAGTTTTGCTTTAATGGAATAACGGACGTGGCTGTTTT
Source organism: Anseranas semipalmata (assembly GCA_013399115.1). NCBI lineage: Eukaryota > Metazoa > Chordata > Aves > Anseriformes > Anseranatidae > Anseranas > Anseranas semipalmata. The sequence goes on along the minus strand of VXAA01005852.1, from coordinate 794,649 downwards.
CTTCTGTACAGAGAGTGGTGATTACACAGATTACAGTGATGACGATTATCTGGAAACTAGGAGGAGAAGATCAAGACGGAATCAGAAGAGACAAGTTAACTATAAGGAAGATTCAGAAAGTGACGGCTCACAGAAAAGTGTCCGATATGGAAAGGAGTTAAGAAGAGTTCATAAACGCAGGCTCTCCACTTCAGATAGCGAAGGTAAAATAAACAGTCCGTGATTTGCAGGAGCTGGTATGCGTCAGCATTAGCCTAAGGAGAAAACTGTATATAATTCAGAGATGCCCAGAGAATTTTCTTTCTAGAGTTCCTTAATGTTTCTCAGAAACCATTTCCTTCTGAAACAACATCGAACTTTATGGCATACTGTTACAGTTACTTCTCAAAGTCATTGTTGCCCTACTCCTGACTTCCAGGAGTGAATTTACGGTGTCTGGCACGGAGTGCTGGGGTTCCAAAACTATTATTAATGTAACTGTTTTGCCACTTTTCTGTTAAGATGTCACAAAATGTCCTTCCTGGGTCTTTAAAGATTCTCTTTTGTAAGAGAAAGGGTTTTCCTTCTGGTGCCCTGATTGTGGTTGTGCTGGTAGTTATGCCACCCTACATTTCTCTGTGGTAGTTCAGCCTTTTTCGATCCCTATTCAATCTCCTGTTTGAAGGTGCTGTGTTAAGTGCAGGTATATCCCTGTATGCTGTTTAGATGTAAAATTAGCTTTTATAAAAGCAACCACTGGCTTTGGGTCCTTTGCATTCTGGACACCCAGCTCACGAGACACCTTCTGTCCGGCCTTCAGAGGTGCCGAGCCTTACGGGTTGCAGTGGGTGCCAGGGTTCTCAGAAAATCAGCCACACTTGGCAGGCTGAGCGCCTCTAACTTGTAGGTAAGTTTTAGAAGTGCTGACCTGAGTTTACGGAGTGTTACAGGATCCTCTTCCATGAAGGGAAACAAGTATGTAAAGCAATCATACTTCAATACACGGTCCTTTCTCAGAAATAAGAAGTATAGGCTGACTGCTAAAAATCTGATATATGGTGGCTGAGGTTTGTGCTGCCTGCACTTGTGACTTTAAACAATGCCTGACTGATGGTGTCTTTTCTACACGAAAACCCATTTCCTCAGGTATTTTTGATACTGGCTTTCTGCACATTAAAACCAGTACCATTTAGTAGCATGCCAGTTGTTTCCCGTGGTTCTGATGTGTTACAAAGTATGTAGCAGTTACTGGAAGTGTAATTATGTTGAAAATACTGGAACTCTGACAGAGTCTCTAGCAGCTTGAACCTACACTGAATAATACCTTTAAAAATGACAATTCACATGCATTTCTAATGGAAATAGCAAGGAGAATGCAAATGGTGTTTGCCATATGATTTTTCTGTCTGTCTTCTCTCACCTAAGCCATCAAGGGTCAGTGTAAAGGCTGTCAGTGTGTAGGCAATATTCCAGTTCACATAAAAAGGCCTCCCGTTAAAGGACAGCAACCTTCTGGTGACATTTAAACAGTGTTCATATGCTTTGATAGAAGTTGTGTATAATTTGGTAGGGGGATAGTATAGTTGTATGCATGTGTATATACATATAGAAGATAGTGCAGCCATTATTTGGGCCCTCGGTTTCTGGAAGGCTGTAGAGCGGGTGTTGTGAGGTAGGGATACAGTTGTGAGTTATTCCTGCCATGTAGTTACCACTGCTGGGGGTGATTACACCGGCCTCCAAAGCCTTGGGCACTTCTCAGACTGGAAACAGAACGGCAAGAGATTGTTGGTCTGCAAAAAGAAATGCAAAAAGAAAGCAAGCATTTTGATGTGGTTGGGGAACTGAGGAAGGAGACTGAAATGTGTGTGGTGAGAGAGAGAGATGGCTTTTCAATGAGTGTAAAAGATTGAAAAATAACAAAGTGTAACTGTTTTGCGTGTGCTCAGATTTGCTAACGGCTCTAAGTCTGCTGCTTATTCCAGAGAGCTACACATCGAAGAACTCTGAAGATGATGATTCCACAAAGGAGTCAAAGCGACTGATTCGAAAACGGCGGCGAAGTACAGACGACTACTCTGAGGAAGAAGGAGAGGATGAGGAAGATGAAGAGAGGCCTGTCCGCAAACGGCTGAATCGAATCGAAACAGACGATGAAGATAACTGCGAAAATGTCAACGATGACGCAGAAAACCCTGCTCCTGCAAATAAGCTGCCGGCACCACCGGCTCCTCAAGACAACGCCAAGAAGCACTGCTACCGGATAGAAAGCGATGACGAAGATGACTTTGATAACGTAGGGAAAGTAGAGAGCCCTTTGGACTACAGCCTGGTGGACTTGCCTTCCACCAACGGACAGAGCCCAGGTAAAACCATTGAGAACTTGATTGGCAAACCAAGTGAGAAGACCCAAGCCCCCAAGGACAGCACAGCCAGTGCCAGCCTGGCGCCCAACGGGACGGGGAGCGGGCAGGAAGCGGTAGGGCCAGAGGAAGATGAAGACGAACTTTTGAGAGTGACTGACCTTGTTGATTACGTCTGTAACAGTGAACAGTTATAAGACTTCCATTTTTGTGCTAATTTATTCCACGGTAGCTCATACCAGCGGGCCAGTTATTAAAAGCTGTTTTATTTTTCCTAGAAAATTCTCCACTACAGTATCACTTTTTAGAAGCAAGAATTTCACCAGTCCTGCAGTCTTTCTGTGAAGTGACCAGTTTTGAACTTTGAAGAAGAATTGCTGTAAATTCCCTCTTACCCCCCTTCTCCTTCCAAGTCCATGGTCCTGGGTAATTTCACTCACAAAAACCTTATAACAACAAGAGATTTGTATATTTTTGACTTTATATTTCCTGAGTGCATACAAATTTGTGGAAATGGGTGGCCTAAGAAAGCATTCCAAATCGGTCAGGGCCCAAACCGGAACTGGGGTGGGTTTGGCTCATGGGGCGGGGGGATGCAGAAGCACTTGTGCTTTAGCTTTTTCATATGAGATATATATTATATTTAAATGTTCACAACTTAGATTACAACTTAACAGACAGTCTCAAAATTAATGTCTGTACTGTCGCATTTTGTGAGTTGTAGGTTAACATACCATAGCTCATTTTAGTAATCACCTTCATGGAAGCAGTTTGATTTTAATACTGGAGGCAAACAGAATTACTAGAGGCCAAGAAGGTACCATAAACAAGAACTCTACTATCCATTATGACTTGCAGACTTTCCTAATAAACATCCTTTAAAGTGTTTGTACAGTAAAGTGTACTGTAATGAAGTTTTTGACAGTTGAAACATGCTAGCAATGAATTTATAAAGCTATCTCATGCATAGTTCATCAGATGGTCTTCGATGCACAGTGTCTAGTGGGAGGACATATTGATGTGGAGTTAGTCTGTAAATTGGATGGCATCTTGACGTGCTGCAAACTTTTACAGACAAAAGAACCCTGCAGTAGCTGCCTGGCCACTTGAGTTTCACCTTCTGTTGGAGTATTCTGAATGAAATATGTTTGTACAAACTGCATTGACCACAGAATTACAGCGCATCAAAGGATTGAGGGATTTTCAAATACACCGTGACTGGTCCATTCATGTCCTTAATATCTACTTCAAATTGAAGTAAACAAATGGAACAGTTTTCCTTTTGGAGGTTTTCTGTTTGGGGTTTGTGTGTGTTTTTGTTTTGATTTTACTTATCTGCCTGGATGTATTAGCAGGTTTTGAATGTAGTGTTTGGCCTTTGGCCATTAGAATTTTCTTAAAATACATTTTAATAATTGTCATGTGACCAACTGATTTCAAGAAGGCAGTATTTCCGAGAGAAAACGCTTGACTCCAAGACATCTCATCAACTTTTGAGTGGGCATGAAGTGATATGTGCTTTTATTCACAGAAAAAAAAAAAAGAAAAAGGAGACTGCAAAAGAAAAAAAAAATACATGGGGCACATAAGAGAGAGCAGAGCTGAAATTTGTTTTGGGTAGCATTGAGTTTTCTCTTTATTCTGAATTAAGATGCAGGCTGTAGCATTTGTACATGTTGTAGCACACAGACAGCTCAAACAGATCTGCCAAACATTGAAATCCAAAAAGGTCACATCTATTAATCCTTTTGCTCTGAGATTTGGATTTTTGACTGGTGTTTACGTCCGTTGCCGGCAATGGATGCACCAAAACTGCTGCTGCCACTGAGGAGTGAGTTCTCCTTTCCTGCCCCACCTGATTCCCTTCCATTATATTGTATTTACTAGTCAGTCATTAAGCACTTCTGTTTTCTCGTAATAAAACCGGCATTAGGCCTTTACTAAATACCTCTCTAGAAATCCTAGATCCAAAAATACCTACCTTCTGGCCTTGAGAGTCTTGTTTTTGTTTCCCCTCCTCCCTCTCCGCGAGTTCTACCAGAACCACTCCGTGACTCTTGCTCGTTGGGGTTCTAGCGGTGCACATATCCGGCTATGAAACTAGAATCATCTGAGCTGCAAAAAAGATAGAACTCGTTCATTATCTGCTGTGCTAAGCAAGCTCGTGATTTATAAAAAAAGAGAAATCACTCTCTTTCTAAATGAGAAGTTAATGCCATTAAAGATTAAATATTTTTCCACCTTATCAATGTTAACTATTAACAGTTTTCATGAGCGGATATTAAAACAGGGTAGTGAAAAGCCACAGAGGTTTAGAATGTTCTTAAAAGCGTATGTAGCATTGTAGCTACTGGAGCGTTTTTCTTTGCCTAGGTGATGCATAAATGTAGTGCTTCTACATTTCTAATATACCTGTGTTTTAAAGCAAGCAAGAACATATGGCTTCCACTTTGTAATGTTAATAATGGCTAAGCATTTGTAATATTTGCAGTGCAAACTGTCTGATTCCCATGCAGCAACACTGTGCACCCAGTGATTTCTCATTTATTTTGGCAGTGCCATAATCTTTTTTGCTGCCAGATGGAGCCTTTTAGTATCTGATCGGTGCTGTAGCAAACATCCTTGCTTGTAGAGTCAGGCCCAAATGTTAAATACGTAGTGGGCAAGCAATTGTGCATGTAGGAAAATACAAAAGAGTTAAAATACTGAATATACCAACCAGGAAAAAATTGGGCACTGCGTTAAGGAGTGATGTAAAAGCAGGAAAGACCAGAAAGCAGATGTGGAGCATTGAAGCTTGTGTCAGGAGCACCAAGTTTTATGGATGTGGAGGGACAAGTTGTTACAAAGTTTTACTTACTGCAGGTCACTTTTAAAACCCAACTTTTCTCTTTTCTAAGAAGTCATCTCTGATACCTGAGACAGCTTCATCCCCCAGGATCCAGAGTTCTCCCTTAGACTAGTGGGAATATTGTGCAAGGAAAATCTGCCAAAATGTCCTAGAAAGTCCAACATTTCAAAATTTACATTTTCTCTTCTTTCTAAGGCTTCCTGCTTGGTGGGAAATGGACAATCTCCTATGTGGAAAGTTGTCATTTTCAGGCATGAGGCCAGCTGCTGCCACGCAGGGTTCACGCTGTTGTGTTATGTATTTGTGATTCCAGAGTGGAAACGTCCTCCAGGTGTTTTGGTGTCCGTAGCACCTTGTGCTCTTCTGTACTCATCGTGAGATCAGAAGTTAAATGTCTTTGAATTAGTGATCTTCAGGTGTGGCTTGGGGCTAACAGAAGGCTCGAGCCATACAAGAAAGAATGAAAACTGGACAGGGTTTTTTTCACAGGATGGATTTAACAGTAAAAGAATAAGCATCTGTTGGCTGAGCATGAAAAGCATTTATTCAGCAAACTTGTTTATTGCACACAGGTTGTCACCAAAACTTTGGTCTTTTTGAAATGCAGACTCGTCAGAGTATAACCGATAGGGAAGAAAGTGAATTGATTTCCATGGGCAGTTTGAGTTTCAAGTAGCACTGGAGAGGGGAAGAAACTATAAATTGAGTGGGGGAACGGGCGTTTTTGTGTGCCACAAAGATAAAAGATGGCTATTTGCCATCTTGCATACATCTCACGGGGGTATGAGAGACAGAACGTGCGCAGTAGGTCCGCTCTGCGATAACGAATGTGGTGCGTTAATCAAACCAGAAGGGTGGTAGACTTAAGAACTCAAAATGTCACCGCTGTTGCTGTCTTCTAGTTATCAAGTCTTCTAAACCTGAGCATATTCTTGATTTAAAAATGGAAAACAACATCACCAAGCTACCAAAAAAACCCTTAGTGTTGAAATCCTGTAGGAAGATCAGTGCTGAACAACTGTTCAGTGCTGCTCTCTGAACTCCGCAGATTTGACTTCGTACGTATTAAATTATGTTATAAAATGACTGCATCTTCCTGATTTTAATGAAAGGATCGCTCTGTTCTACCAATGCTTGAGAGAAACAGAGATGCTTTTTGCTAAATTGCTCACCTTCAAGATTTCTTTGGATTAAAATGTCTCAGCTACTCTTCTTGTAGTGGGAGCTAATGACTTAGGTGGACTTGTTCTCTGTTCACTCCTGTTTTCTGCTTGATGCGTCTGAACTCTTTGTGAGAGATCTTACTCAAAGAACCTCAAGGCAAAAATGTATGTTCCCAAAAGAAAAAAATGGTATGGTAGTGGTGCAGTTGTTCTGATTTATCTTAATATTTATCATTTGAACTATATTGGTATCCAGATGCTGCAATTGTTCAGTGATTTTTAATAGTTCAATGTCAGGGTGTCCGTTACATACCTCTGTTTTTAGGCACTTACAGCTTGGTTTTCAATGCTCTTCAATAGGAAGGCCTGGTCTAAACTTTCAAGTAATTGTTTCAAATTACATATTTTCCCAAACTACTACTTCTATGAAAAGTAAACAAGGATTTTTTTTTTTTTTTTTTGTGGCACCACCTGCTTTTTCAGTTCTCTTTGTACACAGTAATTTAAATAAATGATGGCAGTAATGCTAGCCCCCAGAACTGGTCTGAGCAAGAGATTTGTATCATCTACTTCGAAAGGGCAAGCTGTAGGCCTCGAAAATTGGTTTTGGTAGATGTGCAGTGACTACTATTCACGGGCTTGTGTTACGGTTGTAATGTGCAGTGCACGCCCTAGGTGCCTATTTACATTTGAAGTATGCTTCCAATTCACCGGGTATATAAAATCCTTTAATGTATAAATATATATAGAAAATATCAAATATCTTAAAACAATACAGTAACTTTCTGGGAAAAAAAATGTGTTGAATATGGTGGGGGAAACTCCAGCAATTCATGTGAAAAGAGCACAGTTCTGCAATTCCTAAAGCATTTAAAACTTCTCTAGAAGCATTTAGGACTATGGTCCGAAATAAGGATGTGCAGGATCAAGCCCACATTTCCTGTCTTATTTTTCTTCCTCCCCTTCTGTACCAGGTGGGGTAGGGACTCTGTCACTTAAAATGTTGTAAGACAGAAAATAAAAAATCCATCAGAAACAATACTTTTTTTTTTTTTTTCCAGCATATACTGATGTAAGAAAAATTCTAAATAACTAATTTTTGATGCTTTAGAGTTGGGTACCCAACCTGAGCCCTCATGGGAAGCTCTGGCCTCAGAAATGTTTCTGAATGGAAAATTATCCCTGCAGCTGGACACCCAGCAATTGGGGTATTGAAGATTACTAGTCACTTCTGAAAATGTGCGTCACTTATCAAGCTCTTATTTTAGATTAGGTGTAACTAAATGAGATAGTTCCAAATGGCAAAAGCGTGTGCTTGGGAGTTGATTGTCCCAATGCTTCAGAGTAATTTAACTTATTTTGTATATTGCAAAAGATGTATATTGCTTAGTATGACACTTAAAAAGATTGTGTACAGCTTCTGGGGGAAAGAATAGAACACTCTAAAGTAGATAATAAGTTTTTATAATTGAGTATGCGGTGTAAAGGCTCCAGATATAACTGCAATTAAAAGGAAGTCCTACAACTTGGGTTTTTGACTATCATTTTGTAAATGCTGGCACCCCGCACCTGAGCTTATGAGCAGGAGAGGGGACAATATAGCAGTTAGAGAGGACACATGCTTAATGAAGGCAGGTGTGTCTGCAAATATATCTACTATTGCTACGTATAACCCCAAAGGTTACTAACGAAAACTGAACGATAGAGCTGCTCTATCCCTTCAGTTGGTTTACTTTGTGCACTTTGCAGCACTTTGTGTATAGTCAGTCTCACTGGTTCCCCAGGTGCAGACCGAGTCGGTTTCTCCTGCTGTTGGAATGCTCCTTCCATAACAGCAGGAGATGGGGAATGGGTGGAGGGAAGTGGAATGGAAAAATGTGGATGCAAACCCATGCCATTTGCAAGACAGGTCTTGGACAGGCCTAAAATCTGCTTCTGACTTGCCCGTTAAAGACTGTATTTCAAATGGAAGGTCTCCATTTGAGAGAATCATCCTGACACCCTCCTTTTCTCATCCTGACCTTCAAAGCAACGGGAAAGTCTCTTCACGGTCTCTTTCCTTGAGGGAATCGTTCCACCAGCGCAACACGGATGTGGAGAAAATTAGGATCAGTCCATAGAGTATTGTGACGATGTTTGCCTTTGAGGATGTTGGTCGGAGTCCGTGCAGTTTGCTTTGTTGTTCGCTCTTCTTATTATGTCCCACACAACTAAACTGATCAGTGATACTTGGTTAGTCTGACAGAACTTGACTTAAATGATTCTAAGGGGATAAAGTCCTTCTACTAAACATACGATAGGCCTAGTTACCCGTGCACCATTTGTTAGTTAGAGCAGTTAAAAGTCCTTAATAGATACTAATCTGCTACTCGAGTTAGTGGTAGAAAAGGAGATCAAATCATAACTTTATATGCCTTGTTTAGTTTTCCATTTCATACTCATTATATGGACTCTAAAATCTTGTACAGTATCTTATTCCTTATACTATATTCATTAAAATGGTACTCCTCCCCCTAACTTGCATTAAAACGATTCGGTTTCAATGCCAATCAGGTTGCTAGTTTCTACCTGTGTTGCACAGCCCTCCTTAACAGATCCACAGCAGCCATGAGATGGTGTTTGATTCAAAAGCTTAATGTCACTTTTCACGGTATGCACGATGGTTCTCCAATAGGCGCAGATTTTTAGACAGATACTAGACAAACATTGAGAATATTCACTGTCCCAGATACTATAGACCAGGTTACTTGCTAGCAGAATGGCTATCCTCCAATATTCTGTGAGAATTAGATCAAAACTGCCAGATAGGTCTCTTAAAATTTAAGATATACTTACATGAAATACAGTTTTGTCTTACTCCTGTGTGCTGTTTGTATGTTTGCAAAGAAACCTTGAGTTCCTTAAAAATGGTCTCGTTCACGGTTGGCCTCTTTTGTTTTCTTTCTCTAGAGAGTTAACACGGTAAAGTCCCCCAAGCTGAGCTCTCCGTCGAGTTTAACCCGTGCATTTCTGGAGTCCTGAACCTTGTTTCTAAATCTCTTCAATCATGACTTGCTACAGTAGCAAAGGGAAAGGACCGAGGGGACACACACTGTGTGTGTGGGAGGGGGGGGAGATATGTTGAAAAAACTGGAAGTGTTATTCTTGTTGCACATAAATTGGGTGGTGCTTTCACTGTCTTCCCCCCTTCCCACCAGTAATATCACATGCATGTGAAACATGATGCATTAAAACTTTTAAAAATGGAAGTCATGGTGGCCTCAGTGCTCAAAGGGTTAACTGCAGTTTAATAACAGCTAATGTTTTTAGATTTGCAGTACACAACTGTTTAAATACTGTATTCCTTGTAAATGAAGTAAAAAGAAAAATGTTAAGGCTGGTGCCAATATTTTTGTTAATGAATTGTTCAGCGTTGTCTCACTACAGTCTTCTGGTCAGAACTCTTTGTGTATAAGCTGGGCCTGAAGCCATTTTATAGCTTGTAGGCCTAATTGTGTAACTTTTCTTTCATAATGTTTTTGTTATAATATCTACTGTCATTTCTTTCATATAAATATGACATGTAAATTGTCATAATAAAAAAAAATTGAAATAACGATGTACAAAGTATAACGTGTATTGAAGAAACAAGTGCGTTTTAATGGTCACTACCTGTGCACATCCAGGAGGGATTTCTTGTTGTCTGACTCTTAAAATGAGCACCGAGTAGTGGCTGCTGCGTGTCGTTCCAGCCTGGGACGGTGACACTGCCTGCCACGGGAATAGAGAATTCACGTTTTATGTTGATTTTGTTAAAATTGACTTTTCCTTTCTTTGACCAGTTCTGACAATGGGGAAGATCTGATGGACTTACTGTTGCAGTTGTGATGGTTTTCTGTGTATGTTCTATCTTCTACGTATTTGTTAAATCTAACTTCACCGTGGTGTTGCAGTCTGTCGACAACAAACGGTAGCATGGACAGAGGTCGGTGTTTGCCTTACGCTACAACATCCATTTTGTGTGCGGGTGGAGAGACCTAATTGCTGAAGTGCGGCGGTGAGCTCACGCAGGCAGGGGACAACCCGCCACGTACCGGGATTTCTTCCCATGGGTCGTACTTCCAGCGTCACCTGCAGCCGGCAGCGTCCTCGGCTGGGCTTCTGCAGCAGGCGTTTGTGAGGTTTCCACGTGGTGCTAGAAGAGAGGAGAGGAGCTAAGTTCACTTATTTAGGCTGAGGTGTATAAAACCACCAAATGCATGCCTGCAGAGAAGCACTAAAAACGTGTCCTGACACGTGGCTGTGAACACTGATAACATTGTATAACTTAGGAAAAAATCAGGGAGATGGGTGTGAATTGGGAAAAGTGTGGCTTCCCTCAGTGTTAATCGCTGAAGCCTGACAATTTTTTTTTTTTCCCAGTGTCTGGTTATAGTTAAGCTACTGTATGTCCCTGTAGTGATGGGAAATTGCCGTGAACTGAATCCTCCTGCTTGAAATGAACTGCCAAAATTCTGCATTTGCATTTTTAATGGCCTCTGAGTGTGATTCTGATCATCTCGCACTAAAGGCTGAAGTCCAAAGTGGACATCCTACAGCGGGCAGTGCTGTGTGGTCAGTGGAGAGAAACGGGCTCCCTCGGGTGGCGAGTCCTGTGTGGTGTCCTAAGGTGGCTCTTCGTCACCCTGCGCAGGTACCTGCTTCTCTCCGTTGGCTCTAAACTCAGCCCTGGCTGCCTAAGTCACTCTTGGACATCCAGTGTTCAGACATCAGCGTGGGGGTGGATCCTAAGTTGCTTTTTTAAGCTCTTACAGCTGAGGAAAAAGCTTTCAAATGGTGCCATTCTGTTTCGTTTGTGAACTTAAAGGAGTGTCTGCCTACTCACTCTAAACTTCTGTTAGATTCAGGACTTGGTACTGGGGTATGAAGTATCTCGATCTTGTAAAACAGGAGAATGTGGCTTTCTCCTCCTCCTAAAGCCCTAGCCTCAAAAGCAACTTCCCAAACGGGCTTAAATGATGCTTTTTCCTGTCTTCTTCTGGAACAGTGGTCTGCAACGCAAGAAAAACTCATGTTTGTGTGCTGGAGGAGAAATGAACTCTGCATTGCTCCATTGCAGTGGCTTAATTCAACTTCAGTCGTTCAGAAAAAACAATTTAAAACCATCTGAAGGAGTTGTCACATGATTTCCAGCTGGCTATAGAAGCACTGAGGGCTTTCCATGGCTGATAGGGACAGCCATGTCAGGAATCAGCGGATGCATGAGCAGAAATGTTGATTTGTAACTGCCAAGCGTGGTGAATGGGTGTTTCCACACATTCGCACCTCACCCCACCAGCTGCTGCAGTATGGTCTGTGTTTGTGGACAATTGTAGAATTTTGTTTCCAGATGAGCACTTCAGTGTTGTCTTGGCATGACAAACTTGAAAATCGTCGAGAAGCTTCTGTCTCCTCATCTCCTACTGCCACTGTTGTTTTTTTCAATCTATTCTAACAATGTTTAAATATCACTTTATTGTGGAAGTTTCTTTGATTTCTGTCAAGGTGATTATTTGTATGGATAATAATTATCTGCATAATTAGAATCCAAAATGGATAGGAGTGGCAGAGGAGCTTTCCAAAGCACTTAAAAAGCTCAGCATAAAAGAGCCACATATGTTCTCATTCCTGCTGGCTTCTTCACACATTTTCTTCTTCCAGAATGTGCTGCTTCGCCTCTTTGCTATCCAAGATTATGACTAGAAAAGTCCAGAGAAGGAAAAGTGTTCAGTGTTTTGAAGGAAAAGTTTGTCAGTGTTCAAGAGGCATTTGGATAATGCCCTCAGTAATATGCTTTAACTTTTGCTTAGCCCTGAAGTGGTCAGACAGTTGGACTTGATGAGCTTTGAAGGTCCCTTCCAACTGAACTATTATTCTATTCTATTCTAAAAGTTGAAGACCTAATTCTGTTAATAATCTCTTTGTGTTTGTGAGATGCTGAGTTTGCACAGAGGTGAGTAAATAACTCTTTAAACTGATGGAAGTGAAGGTTAAAAACCATCACAGCAGGCTTACAGTTACAGGGGTTCTTCGTGACTATGTTGCGCTGCTGCAGCTGAAGCATTTGCCAACCTGAAGAGGTTCATCTGGTTAGGGAAAAGAGAGGTTTGCAGTAGTGATGCCTCGGTGACAGTTTTCAAGAGATGGAAACAACTCCACTGCTGTGGATTGAATGCTATGATCTATTTACTCACCCTGTCCTGGTGTGAGCCCTGCTTTTCACTGCAGTAGCACGTGCCATAAAATAAGCTTTTTGCAGAAATGGCATAAATCCAGGGGAAGAAGCAGGGGGAACGGCCCCGAGACACCATGCCGTCACTGACTGTGGCCACTGAGGTGGATGCCGTGGTGGCCACCGGGCTCCTGAGCCCAGCTCCGCACCTGAGATACCACACAGCCAGCTGAGGGAAGGCTGGCTTGACACCATGCATGCAATTCAGGTAACTGTGCCCTTCTTTTTCTTCTCTGTGTCTCTCTCAGGCATTGGGGTGCTGACCATGCCCCTAAAATTCCCCTTACAGCACGTGGAAATGGCTGTTGAAAAGCTGCTGTGTTTATTTTTGCCTTTGTTACTTGTCCAATAGAGGCCCACAGGCCAAATTATGTACGCTGCCGGATTCTCTGCTCTCTGAATCGGCGATCACCTCAGCGCTTCTCTTTGCTTCTCTTTTCTAGACAACGAAAATTGCACTCAGAAACTGCCAGAGAAAACAGCTCCCGAAACACGAAGGGCGTCACTGCGGAAACACGTTGCAACCCACCCTCCAAAATACTGCCGTGTTGGGGTGCAACACTGTCCCCTTCCCCTGTGTGGGAGACGAAGGGTAAATTCCCTGATGGAGAACAAATCCGCCCCGGCGATGCCCACGCAGGAGCCCCACGGCCCCGCTCTCCCTCCCCTCAGGCGCGGGCGGCGCCTGCCGCCAAGAGCGGGAACGGCTTCAAGATGGCGGCGGCGCCGCGCCGTGCCGCCCGGCCTCCAGCACCATAGAGTCGCGGCCAGAGGGGCCCGGCAGCGCCGGGAGTTCCGCTTCCGGTGGCCGCTGAGGAGGAGGAGGAGGAGGAGGAGGAGGCGGCGGCGCCATGAGTTTCCTCAAGCGGTTCCCGCCGCCGGCCGAGGGTGTCCGCCACCAGCAGCCCGACACCGAGGCCGTGCTGGCGGGGCGCAGCCTGGGCACCGGCACGCTGTACATTGCCGAGAGGTGCGCGGGGGCCGCTGCGGGGGGGGACGGCTGTGGGGAGGCCGCGGGGGCTGCCCTGAGGGGGACGGGGGTGTCG
>VXAA01005852.1:726134-778606 GCA_013399115.1 Anseranas semipalmata | reverse complement strand
AAAAAAACAAAAAGAAAAAAGGCAATAGCTCCTGTTACTGAGCTTAATGGATCTTTGTATATTTCCCACAAAACTAACCTGTTGACCAATCTTGCTCTTGACCTAGAGAAAACAAGCTTTCTATTTCATTGTTTGCTTGAGGGTTTTCTACATTTTTGATATATCGATTTTGTTCTTCTGGTGGACCCTTTGATGTTTTTATTAAGTGCATCATAAACTCTGCCATGTCAGTTGAAGAGTAACAAGTGTTAAGTTGTTAGCCGGCCCACTTTCCCCTCCATACCTACTGGTCATTGTAGTTAAAGGTTAAAACTTGGCATTTAATTTTTCTTTAAATAGTCTATATGCTGAAAGTACCGTCAGGAATCTAAGGAGCCAGAGCTGTTTTTACGTTATTGATACTTCTCATTATTTCCTTCTGTCATGCTGTTAGTGTTCTCTGCCAGTCTATCATTACAAATAATACTACAAATAATATTCTTCTTCCTCACTTTTCTTTAACTGTTTACTCTGAAGCAAACTGTACCTGGTCTGAAGAAAGATGTCATTTCCAGCTTTTAATTCATTTTGATAAGTCTTTGAAAATACGAAACTTTTCCTGTGACAGTTCTTGTCTATAAATCCTTAGTAGACTCTTTTTTTTTTTTAATTTGTTTTAAATGTGTGAATTCTGTCTACAGTAAATCGCCAGCTAAAAGAAACCTCAACATTTAGTCTTCAAGGCTGTCCCTGTCCTGTAATTTTTAATTGCTGAACAGTGCTAAATCCAGACCTCTCAGCTTCATTGCTGCAGGAGTCTTGATTTCTTAGTTGGGCAGGGTACATTTTGTTCTTCCTCTGAAAGTTTTTGTTGTGCTCTGTGTGTGTATATATGCCGTGTCCTCACGCTTTTCTTAGAAAAAGGCAGTCAGGGGTTGACTTCATTGAAAACAAAGAGTTGGACTTAGCAGTAGCAAGCTGAGCCTTGGATGTCAGTTGGAAAAGGATTGGGTAGCTTCCTTGGACACTTTATTTTGTGGGGTAGCAGGCTGGCAGCTTCTTGGCTGCTTAATATTCTTGGTGTTGCCAATTTTGTGTGTAATAAAAGCCACTCTTTGGGAACAGCCTTACTGTATTCCTCTTTTTCTGTAGAAAGCAATTACGCAATTTTGAAGCTGTCAGTTCAGTGACCCCAACCACAAAGTGAAGAACTGTAGCCATCTTCTGCATGGATTTATATTTAGGGAAAGTAGAACGCCACAGTGTTGCTTTTCAAGTAGGTAGTGCACAGAAGTAAGGAAGCAAGGTTTTACTCACACTTGTCTTTGGCTCTGAGCATGCTTTCTACCTCCCCACCTTGCTGGCTTGCTAAGAACATGAGAAATGGAGTACTTCTGTAAATGTCAGTCCTCTGTGAGGGGCCAAACTGGAAGCTAGCTGATTCCATGATAGTAGTGTTAAGGATCCATAAAATTGGTCTGTGATTTAAAAAAAAAAAAAATCCATATCTAGATATAGATATATAGCTTTGTGCAGGTAAGTGATAACGATTGGGAATTGTGTTTTTGAGTACAGTTGCTTTAGCAATGATTAGATTTGTATTCAGGTACTTCAGGAACACTTGCATGAGCATTATGGAAACCTAGAATCCTAAAATTATAAATAGAGAAGTTTTTGTGTGCATTGCAAGTGTTGTCGAGGTGTTGTGAAAGAGGACCGTGTGTGTCTGCAGTGTGGATGGGAGTGGGTTTGTTTGTGCCTTTCACAGGTTGTGTCCAGGTTTCGGATTTGTTTATAAAGAATAAACCTGACTCTTTTAGACAAAATAAACATGTTTCTCTTGCATCTAAATCTCTCTAAAGAAGAGGAGACAAAAGAGGCTCCCATGGCTGAAGGGGAGGAGGAAGACAGCGATGATGATGTTGAACCAATTGCGGAATTCAGATTTGTACCTAGCGACAAATCAGCCTGTAAGTGAAGAGAGAAATCGTGTTTTAACTTAAAGGCCTAATTGTTGGACTGAAGTTTCAGTCCTGGCTGTAAGTGAAAGATGCTGGGGTACAGAGATGTAAATGACATGGTTCTTTAGTGTCCTGGTCTAATTACTTTCTGATTACTACTGATTACTTTCTGATTACTACTAGATTTCTGTCTGCTGAGAAGTTCAAGCAAATTGTTCTAACTTGCTTGAAGCTGGAATATTTTGAGCAGCTGCTTCTCAAGGAAAATTCCAGTGCTTTATAACTGGACTTTCAAGTGTAAACATGACACAATCTTACATATATACATATTTGCAGAGAACTTGTATGGGAAACATCTTTTTAATTACAAATTCAGTCGTATTTGCATTGGTGATGATTTCATTAGGAACATGCTAATGTCCAGATGCTACTGCTGGAAAGCAGTTGTATTGCATCTCACGCGGAGCTTACAGTTGTATCCAAGTTTTAAGAATCAGAGGATTCCTTGCAGTATCTGATACTTGAGGTGGGTAACCACAGACTGGGTTGTCCAGAGATAAGCCTCTACCCCAACCTTTATCATCAATGATATAATGGAAGAGTACTGTTAAGAGGATAAAGCACTAGGCTGGATCTAGGAAACCTGATTTCTTTCTAGCCTGGCTGCTTGTTGGCATCCTTGTTGGATGATGTTATTAAGTATGAACTCAGTGGTTGTTCTGGTAGAGGAATATTCTCAATCTCTCTGATCACTCAGTCCAGGACTTGTTGCTTCTTGTTATGGGGTCTTGATGGAGAAACGAAGGAAGTCACCAGCTGTTACTTGAAGTTTCCTAAGCCTGAAGCTTGCTAAGCCCTGATGTCAGAGTAGACTTCTTGATTTTCTACCCATGCAAATAGAGAAACTATTACGGTACAGTGTAAGAAGCTGCTTCTAACAGCATCTGAGCTGAAGTTGCCATCTCCTAGCTGAGATGGGAGCCTGGCTTCACAAGTGTGGTTCCTGGGAGTCCACCTCTGGTCTCAGCCCGTGAGCGGTGCTGCAGGTTACCCGCTTCCAGCTGAGAGGTGCCTGCCCTGCTGGGCGCTTCGCTTGTGCTTCACGGCAGCCGGCTGAAAGCACCGGAAGGCAACTGGTAGCATCTTTCTTTTTGGCCACTTGCTAAGAAGATGATTCTGTTTTATTTGTACAGTGGAAGCCATGTTTTCAGCGATGTGTGAATGCCAAGCTCTGCACCCAGACCCAGAAGATGAAGATTCAGATAATGATTATGAAGGGGAGGAGTATGATGTTGAGGCACATGGTTCGTAAGAGTTGTTTCTTTTGAAATACCTTGGATACCTGGAACTTCTCCTATGGTATTTGTTACAAGAATGGTTTGATCTCTAAAGATTTTCCTTGTTTATTACTCATCTCGCCTAAACATTCCTCCTACCACAGGCACAGTATAAAAACTCTGAAATCCACAGAAAATCTCTAATTTAGCTGTGGCAAATCACTGGAATTCAGCAAAAATATTGTTCTCATTCTCATAAGCCCCAAGACACATAGCTATCAGCCTTTTCTGTTCCCAGTGAACGTGCTAGCACAAGCAGTGCCTGTGTTGTGGTGTGGTCAGTTCATGTCACTACGTGTATTGTGCTGCTGATGTGAGCGGCCTTTTAATCTCGGTCAGTTAATCGGAGCACACCTTGCCTAGCTGTTGTCCTGTTCCCCCAGCCCTGCTCGATCCAGGCGTAGGTCTGATAAACATAACCTTGTCTTACAGAGCTGGAGCAAGGCGACATCCCGACCTTTTACACATACGAAGAAGGATTGTCACATTTAACTGCGGAAGGTCAGGCCACTCTGGAGAGGTTAGAGGGCATGCTGGCCCAGTCCGTCAGCAGTCAGTACAACATGGCTGGGGTGAGAACAGAAGACTCGATAAGGGAGTTTGAAGGTAAGATACTCTTTTCTCTTACTAAAGAATACATGAAAGCAGTTCTCCAGTCTGGCTAGTCCATAAGCACCTGGACTGAGCAATCACCATGCTGTGGATGACAGCGTACCGCGTTGCGTGCGTCAGCAGCGGTGTTACGTTGTTCACAGCCATGGGTTATGAAAACGCTGGCGGTCCCACAGGCTGCATGTTGCCTTTCACTGACTGAGGGCTGCTGTGTTAAACAATGCAGACCGCTGGGTTACGAATTCTTGATTCTCACTGCTATAGGTTCCTGAATTGGAGTAGTAGGGTAAAGATGATTTAAGGTTTAAAAAAAAAATTTAAACTTGTCAGTCTAAAGGGGGATTAGGAGGCAATTTCCACTCTAAACAGGCACTAGTATTTTTTTGTTTGTTTGCTTGAAAGTACCATACACTGTAGGCTAATAATTCTGTTTTCAGAGTTCAGTGTGAATTCAGAATCTTGGAAATATATTGCAACAGATTTAAAAAAAAAAAAAGGGGGGGGGAGGGGGGCAAAAAACAAACAAAAACCCTGCCTGCTTTTCTAAGTCATGTTTTTGAAGGATGCTGTCTCTGAATGCTGCTAATTGTTTAAATGTGTATTTAAGGAGTAATATTTCTTTTTGATGGAAAGAAACTTTGCTTCTTTTTCATGCTGTTGTCACCTGAGCAACGTATTGGGAAAAGGAAGGAGTAGTAGTTTAGTGGTATTGCTGTTTTTTTTGGTTTGTTATATAAATATCAGTGTTTTAGTATGATCTGAAAATTTTTAAATGATTATTGGTGGAAAATGATGTAGCTGTTGTGGATTTCTAGCTATTGCCTTGCCTAGAATAGTCAAAGAATAATAACTAGCCTTTTCTGATTCGTGTGGATGATTTTTTTTTAATCTTACTTGCTTTGTCAGTTGTTTGTACGTTCTCTTTGTTCCACAACCTCATGAATAAATTTTATATAAAGTAAAGATAACTTTAGATGATATACTTGTGTTTGTGCAGTGCCGTTTACTTGAAAATTTTGTCTGGTTTCTGAACCCCAACATCTTGAAAATTTAAAAAATAAAAAATTGAAGAGCAGGTATGTTATGTGTCTCAGAGCCATCTTCATCGGTTTTATTAGCCGTCCTGACCTTATTTGCTATGGTACTGCTTCTTGGTTTCCTGTATTCGTATCCCCTGGGCAGCTCAGTTTCAGAATTGTCACTTTTTGACATTGTAGTGGAGGGCAGTTGTTCCTTTTTTCAACTTGATGATTGCTGAGAGCTGTTTCAGAACAGGATCTGGCTTCTTTCCATTTGAGCCTAACCAAAGCTATTAAAAGGAATCATATCATTTGTTACACTGAAACTTCATTTAAAAGCAATAAGGTATATGAAACCTGGTATTTAAGTCCTTTAATAGGACAGGGTGAGATGAGGTTGTAGGAAGTGGTGACGTCTTTAAGGGACCAACTGATAGAGCTGGAGAAAACCACAGACTTGTGAGCACATCAGTGTTTCCTCAGACGTTCAGCCAAGGTGTTTTCTGCTCTGGTCGTCTCTTGTCAGCAGAGGGCACTCGCTCTCTTTCGTATGACAACATCCACTTGCAAGCCTGCAGTGTTATGTAGCATTGGCTGTTTTTTTCAGATGGGATGGAGGTGGACATAGCACCAGCAGTTGCGGGGCAGTTTGAAGATGCAGAAGTTGATCACTGAGGAGGACGTATGCTGCTGTAAGTTCTTGTGTCTTCTGACAGCAAAGCTTTCGGTCCTGCAGAGCCTTCTATCTCTAATTGGTGTAGTGCAAATGATCGCAGACCTCCCACAGGAAATGTCTTGTGATATCAGAATGATGGCAATTTAGAGAAGGGAAAGGTAGTTGTAGTTATTGAAAGTACGGGAAGATGTTCGATGATGTGTCGTGTAGGTGTCCAAAATTGCCTGCATAAACCATCACCCTGTATGGGTGTTTAGTAGATTAAGATTTGTCTTATTTAAGCGCTCTTGGATGCTGATATATGAATACTGGAGCCATTGCTGGGAAGTTACTGTCCTTAGTATCCATCATTTCACCCTTAGTGTGCAAGATTTGCCAGGCCTTTCAAGGGGGCAGAATGCTTCGCAGCACCGCAAGTCCACCTCTTCCTTTACTGTAAGTGGAGCAGGAAGTGTTCCTGGTGAAGTTAGCAAGCTCCCTGGGTGGGATTGTTGTCAGAAGTGTACAACTTAGAGACAACACCCTGCTCAGGTGCTTGTGCCGGCGTGCCCTCTTGCCTACCATCACTTGTACTGCTTCACTCCCGTCAGTGGCATTACAAGATGTCAGTGTTTCCTTGCCAGCTGGGTGGGAGAGGAAAAGCAGCTTATTCTGGGACTGTGTTCGTGGAGAAGAAGCACAGGCCCAGTGGGGCTGCGATTCCACCCCTGCTTCAGCAGTGCCTGCTAGTGCCCAGTTAATATTTGCTGCTCAGTGGTGCATTGGCCCAGTTCTGCCTCGCTCAGAAGTGAGACTATCAGCTCTTACGTTAAAAGTGAGCACGGAGCTATCCCACTCGAAATGTCAGAGAAAGAAATTGTGGGGCAGGCAGCCAGGAGCTGCAGTCCCTGAGAAAGGCTCTTGTGGAGAGTTGCTGTGCATCTGCTCTCTTCCTCCATTGCTTATTTTTCCGTGTTGCTGAACTCCTGCAGTTCTGAAGGTCTCCAGGTACCCGCTTACTGATCTCAGCCACTGCCATTGGTCCTGAATTAGTATTTGTTTGGTGTTGGAGCTCTTCCAAATAACGCCTAGGTACTGGTTGCCCCACCACAGGGCAGTTAAGTACACGGCTTAAAATTAAGGAAAACTCTTCAGCTCTAGATGTGGTGACTCTTAGATACTGAATGGAAAGCTTGGCTCTGATGATTTCTGCCCATGGTTTTATGAAGATAAAAATAAAAACAACCATCTGTTAAAAATTCAAATTCGAGTGCTTGTCCTGGTTTAAACTTAAGCAGATTCAGGAGAGTCACTGGCTGGCAGCAGGTCTGTAAGGAACCTGAAATGCTGGTGGAAGCGGTGTTGATTGATCTTCTGGCAAAGCGAGTAACACGCTCCGTCACAAGTAGTTCTGGTCGGTGGAATTCTTCCTGCTGCTTCCTCTGTGCAAAGCACGGTGTGGTGGGCGGCTGTAGGAGATTAATGCTGCGAGAGGTGATTGCGCAGGGAGTTCTTTCGCTTGCTGCTAAGCTGGTGCTGATCACAGCTAAGGAGCTGATCCGCATCGGGGTGGATCAAGTGATCTGCACGTGCCATGGCAAATGTTAACTGAGGCCACTCCAGGTAGCGGGGCAGGAGCTGATGGGCCTTGTAAAAGTAACCACCAGCCTCGCTCTGTTGGTGTAACTTAAGGAAACTCAGAAACCCAGGACATACTGCAGCAAGAACTGAAGGTGTGGCGTTGTAAGAACAGCTCTTGGAGGTCGGGGTTCATCTCCCTGCTAACAAGTGTGAGCATGAAGGCTGCTTGGTCCTACACTCTCAAAATCCAGGCGAAGAGGGAGCCTGCTGTTACCCTCTCAGTACTGTGTGGAGCAGCACGGTCCTTCTGGCTTTCTGAGCTGCAAAAACGATCGGCAAGAACATCTTGTTGGCAATGCTTTAGAGAGCAATACGCTCCCCTGCCTCTAAAGCAGTGCCCTTCTGGGATGCTCGTGTTGCATGTCACTGCTCGTTACCCAAATGAGATGTGACAGTTGCCCACTGAAGCTCCTGGAAGACTTGCTGACAGCCGATGTGGGACATTTCCACTGTTCTTGTAATAAGCGGTGTTTTGTCTGTCACATCACGAGGTTGCAATAATTGCTTGCAGTAATTGTTCTGCACCAACTGGTGTGTCTGTGGTGGTGTGATGGGGTCTTCCCAGGCACAGGCGTACAGCTGCTGGTTCTACGTGCCTGCTGTCCTTAGCTGACCTGAGTTTAGATCCTGCTCTCAAAGGCAAAGATGCTCAACCCTTCTGAAAATTAGTGCGTTTGATGTAAGGTGCTATCCTCTGGGACTGCAAACAGTGCATAGCTACTACTTTGTAGAGTAAAAAATCTTTTATTTTAATGCTGATTATGTAAACTTGGGTGTTTTGTATCTTTCAGATTCTTCTTGTGGCACTTCCAGAATAAGCTGTAAAACTGAAGGCATTGCAGTGACTGTTGGGAGTTGACCTTTCTTTCAATGACCTAAGCTTAGACATCTAGGTCTATAAATGCTTTTATAGATGTTTAAAAAGGGTTTGACATTTGTGACCACTATGGGGTTATTTAAAAAAAGCAAAACAAATAATAAAACCTCTCCCATCTAACACTTGAATGGGGCTAATCAGGGGTCATTTCAAAGAAGCCTTTGTAGGAATTCTAGGACTTCAGGAATAAAACTGTAAGTAGAACAGAGTTTTAGATTGTCCTAGAATTTTCAATATTTTTGTACCTGTTCATGGAGTAATGGAGTAGAATGGAAATGTCATGAAGTTCAACTGAAGGAAAATAAGGTCAGCCATGGATTAAAAGCAAAGCTAAATTTAATGCCCCTCAAGTAACTGGCTTTATCAGTTCACTGTTGTCCCTTTCATTTCTCTGGGAGCAAAATTTGGGTGGTAGAAGAGATGGAATAAAATCTGTAAAGTCCTGAAAATGAGAACTGGTTTGTGTCTTTGTATTAAATGTTAACAACATTGTTAAATAAACTAAGATTTTTGTATCTCACAATCAACTGTGTGTTGCACTTCTCAATCCTTTACTTCAACAAGCTGCTGGGAACTCTGAGCTGACATCCCTTAAATTTTTTAGCACTCTGGTATAACAATAACGATTAAAAAAAAGTGAAACCATTTTCATCATTTATGCATATGTGAGAATGAAAGGCCAGAATACTTGCAAAGTGCCTCTGTAAGACAGAAGTCCTCTGTGACACATCCTAAATTTAGATTGCTAGGAGTTAGTACTGCTGGACCTTGCACTGTTTCACTTCTCTCTGCTTGGTGATGTTTTTGCCATGGGGCAACAGCAGCAAAATTGATTTTTTTTTTTTTTTCCCCCAATATTCAAATGGTCTGTTACTAAACTTTCTCTACTTTGACTTGAAGCTGACTTTTGAAATTTTTCAATATAATTAAGTTGGTATGCGAGCAGTTTTCTTTACCAGTCCTACACTCTTGGAGTAGTATTGAGTGGTCCTGTCCTGCCTCGCATATTGGGATACAGTATGGTTTCAAAGTACATGGAAAATTATAACCACTCTTTGTGGAATATTTTAGAAATGTCAGTCAAATTAGCGATGATTTAACAGTGTAGTGAACTACTGCCATTGCTGAATAAATTAAGTATTTGGCGTGTTATGCAACAAAACATTCTTCAAGAAACTCTGTAGTCAGCTTTGAAAGTCAGAGCTCATCTTTGTCCACAGTAAACAATATGCAAAAGAACGTAAGCTAATACTTTGAATTATGAATATGCTTACATTCCTGTATTGCACAGCCTGTGTGCAGGCTAGCAAAACCTGGATGTTGGCAGATTTCTGCTTAACCGTATAGATTTGGTCAGGTTTTCTGCTTTTTGCGGTTACTCCTAGTTTTCTATATGGAAAAAAAAAAACTTCTTTAGATTTTAATACTTTGTAGTGTTACAACATTGAACTAATAAAATACCTTGAACTCTTGTCTGTGAGTAGTTCAGCACTATAGGCTACAGAGTCCAAATAAGAAATGTTGGCTGAGGAAAAAGTCAACAGTCATGATCCTGTCGAAGCAGCGTGGGCTGGCAGAGCTTTAGAGTCATCGGCATTCACTGACCCATGCAACTTGTGTACTCTGTCCTTTCGGTTACAGAAGCACGTGGAAATGCCAGTTACCATTTACTACTATTTTGTTTTGACCCGAAAGGGAAATTAAGGTTCTGTGAAGTTAACACTTAGTTTTCTCCTTCTTTGCTGAGCCTCCCAAAGACGAGCTCAGTGGATTAAAGCAATGAAGCCAAACAGCTGTTGGTTGAGTTGCAGAGAAGTGTTGACTAAGACCTACACCAACATCAATTTAGCTCTTAAATTAAATCTTTCTGTGGTTGAGGTAAAAAGGTAGCATAAGGCGGCATGTAGGCCTTACTTGTAATTTCCTAATCATGCTGCTTTTTAGCTCCTTAATGTACATATGTATATATATGTATCAAATTTAATTTCTTTTAAACTATATGCTATGCCAATTTTTGTAAATGTATGTATATTTTTAAGTTGGGGATAGAGAACAGCAAAGGAAGGGACAGAGTGATGCTTTAATTTCTGCACTGGGATTTGGAGAATCTTCATATGGTGAGATTTTGGGACAACTAAGGAGTATTAAAACTCTACCAGTACCATAATTTAGGAAATCATAGAAGGAACGCTCATACAATTTTAAATTACTGTTTGTGGTTAGAAGAGACTGCTTTTTTGTTGTTGTTTGTTTTGGTGTAAATCTTAATTGTTGAAGCGTGATCTTTCCATTGTTTTTCGTACTAAACGGCGGACTACCTGTTAGATGTGATGGCAGACAGGCCCAGCTACCTGCAGGGCAGCTGAAGGGGTGTACTCAGCACTCTGACACCGAGTCCAGGCAGGAGGAAGCTCTAGAAGGGAGAATTTGTGTTGATGCAGAGTCCAAGATCGGCTACTTTACAATGCTTCTAGTCAAAGCAATGGAGTAAGATTCATTTTGGTCAGGCGGAAGCAAATCTGGCTGAGCCCTAAGTAACATTAAGCACTGCCCAGTGTGGATTTACAAGTTTTATCTTTAATGAAACTTTGCATTTAAGCTGTTAAGTGTTCTGGGAAATCTTTCATAAGCATTAATTACTTTGAATGTAAAAATATTTTTTGTCTGTACTACCAAAAACGGTTACATTTTTTCAATTCCTAACTTTTTCATTCTTTCTGCTTTTTTTTTCTTTGCAAAAGTTTTGCCTTATTTTAATCAATTTAAGGTTTGTCTATTTCTTAGCGATGACTTACAAAAAAATCTAGTGACTAGTGACTAGAAATATAGCAAATTTAATTTCTTTTAGTTTCTTTTAAAATTTCCTTTAAATTTAGTATATACCATGCTAAAACAATATTATATGTAATTATATATCACATATAATAATATATAATAAACATAATATAATAAGCATAATACATATTAATATAATATTATAATAATACAGAAATCAGATCTGTCCTCTACGCTTTATGGACTTTGATTGCAGTCCTTCAGAAATGATGTGGAAGTAGGGCTTCTAATCTAACAAAAGCTGGCTTCCTGTAGATTTGTTTCTCTACTTTGTCTTTTCCCTGCCCACGTATCTGTATGCTCTGAGGTTTATTTTTGAGACATTTTACCCTCTGGGCCTCATGGGGAGGAGACATGCAGATAATTCATTATGTAAAGTTCATTTCCATAAGAAATGAGGCTAAAAACTGGGCTTGAGTGTATCAGGAAAGGCAAACCCTGGGATAGGCGGACATGCAAGGTATGGATCACCTTAAAATAGATAAAGGGTTAAAAAGCAGTAAAGCAAGAATGTGACAGGTAGAAGCCTCCCGACATGTCTCCTTTAGAAGCAGTACATGGTATACGTACAAGTATGTGGTTTTCAGAGGTCGCATGCATCAGCTTTGTTCTTTGTTCTCTTATAGCTGCCCTCCATGGCTGACATAAATAAATGGATGAACGTACAAATGGCTGAAGGATCACATTTTATCAGGCTCACAGCACGGTGGGGTGCAGTCCTTGCCTTGAAGCTTCTTACCAAGATAAGTTCCCTTTAGCAAGCATACTCACACCAGTATCAAAGTGCTGCTGAATGATAACCCAGCAGTTCTATTTCTCTCTGGTGTATTAGCAGGTTGGTTTTTGTTTGTTTTTAAATAACTGAATATGGGGTTATGGATTAAGACTCTTTTATATGAAAAGCAACTCCAAACAGTGAATTTAATTTTGCGATATAATCTAAATGTAACTTGGAAAATTAAAATAAGAAAAGATTTTATTGCAAGAATTAAGAAATGAAACTATTTCCCAAACTCTTGCAAAAAGGATAGCTGACAACAGTAGCTGTTTAAGACTTGGTTCACAATTTTAGTGTGCAAAATGCTTGCCTGATTCCTGTTCTTCTTTGAATATGGTCAGCAATGTGAACAAAGTTTAAAAAAAAAAGAAAAAAAAAGTAGAGGGGCCTAGTACTGGAATCTTTATATAATTTGTTATAACTTTTAGCTGTGTCTCTACAGAATTTTACTGGTACTTTATTAACACTCTTCTCAACCAAGATAAACATTCAATAGACTGCAGTGAGAGAGGATGGGGCAGAGCCTTCCTGAAAGAGAGGGCTTACTTACCTGCGCTTGGGTATTACTAAAACACTGCTGGTCCTACAGATTTTTACTTTTGGTGTAGGTTACCTCTAGAATAAAGCTGTGGAGATTCTTCTAGGGAGTAGAAAAGAAAGCAGCCTTTCTTCCTCTCAGCGGTACACATATGGCAAGTAGGAGTATGTTGAGGTCACTGTAAGAATGAAATCTTCAGCTTCATTTTCACAGGTGCCGTCTATGGGAAGAATCCAGTAAAATCAAACCCTGAAAGGACTGGGGACTTATCTAAACTTAGTTTTATATGCCATTGTAATTAAGGTCAGCAAATGGCACTTATGGCTAAAGTGACAAAGTTTCAATGTTCTAACAGTCCTTCACATTCATATGGCTTAACTGAAACTGTTGGCAGATATTCTCAACATCCTGATATGCTATTACAAAGTAAGTTTTTGAATACAAAGCTTTAAGTGAAATATTCCAAAACATGAAATCTGAAAATACAATTGAAAGCTGGTGTGTAAGCTGATGTCAACATCTTCCTGAAAGCTTCATTTCTGCAGGTGGCTGTAAGTTAACTTTGTTGAAAATATTTTTTAATGTAGTACTGCTAAAATTCAGATTTTGGTGTCTCAGGGTATCCGAGGAAGGATTTCCATACAAAAGCCACAAGTATTGTACCTAAAAAGACAAAATACAAAAAGAACACTTATTTAAATGCATTTTGAGAAGGACACGATTCTTCATCATCAGTTGAAAATAAATGTATGTTGTGTTAAAGTATTTGAGTGTCTAACATACAGCGGGGGTTGCCACAGAATGGAATTTCCTGTTGAAAGGGCTAGAGATGGTCAGTATTTTCTGGAAACACAAGCTTTTTCTCAAAGAAAGCTTCAATGGACCATGCAAGTGATCCTTATGAGCTGACAATGTAGTGTTTCTCTGGATATTTAATGCTTTATTTCTGATGCATATAAGGCAGAGACAGAACAGTTTGATCAGGTGAAGCCAATGTGTGCACCTTCCAGTTTCCATATCAGCAAGGACATACAAATGACCCAACCCAGATTCCTCAGCAGGTAGGATAAACCTGGGTTTGCTAGCAATGTTATTTCAATAACCGTGTTAGTATTAGGCACTACAAGTCCTTTAGGACAGTGGGTTTTTCGTTTGTTTTTGTTCTGTTTTTTAAGGTGATTATATTTATTCTGAAGCTGAAAACTGGTCAAGTTAGAGACTGGTAGGTTCTTCATGAGAAGGGCACCTCAATACAGAAAAAGTAGATTAAGACTTTTTTTTTCCCCTCTTGAAAAAAATAGTACGTTCTGTTTCAGAAAGGAAGATTATTCTGGTTGAGAGTGTTCCTCACCCGTAGCTTTTATTTTATGAAGTGTCTTAGATCACAAAAATGATTACTGAAAGTGGTCTCTCCAGTCATCTCCCAGTAAGTGCAGGACTGTTGCCTACACTGGATCAGGTTAGCATGGTTGGGTCTAGCTGAGTTCCAAAAACCTCCAAGGATGGAGATTGTAGCCTTTCTCCAGGTAACTTGTTTTAATGCTACTGCACACTGCTCCTGAAGGCTTTCCTAAAGGCTAATCTGAACAGCCCAAGCCACGATTTGTGGACTTGCCATTGTTGCGTTGTCTGCCAATACTGAGAACAGTTAATCTGTCATCTTTAAATAACTCTTTGCAATTCTTGTTTCGTTGCTAAGCTCCATGCTTAAGTGTACCGAACCTGATGGAAACCTGAATATCCTCTCCTCTGAGCAGAAAGGTGAAAGTTCCACCTGTAGCCTTCTCCCTTGCTTACCTCCTCCATTTACATCTGCTAAGTGACTTTTGTGGCATTTTCTAACCTGATGGTAAAACAACATTTTCTTCTAAGGAACAGTAGTAATCTTTCTGGCAAAACTTATCCAAAGAAACAGTCATTGATTCTCCTTTTATAGTGTTGCAAACTCAGCAGGACAAGCTGGCACCTGCCCAGGTAAGAGAGCCCCATTTTACTGCTTTCATGTCCAGTATCTCGTCAGCAACTCTTCCATTCATAGCTGCCATCTCCCTGGTATTGAAAGAGAAGTTTTAGCTCTGTCACAATCATTACTAATGCTGTAATCATGCCTGGACAACCGACATTAATTCCTTTGGCAGTGAAGCAGAAACTGTCTTTGTTCCACCAGTACTTACTGCTTCTATGTTCACAAGAATTTAGGCCTGCCTATGCTAAGTCATAAACACTTGCTGACATCTATATTCACTATAGGAATTAGCTGTTTTAATGCTACTGAAGAATCACCTTCACCGAAACTTCAGTGAAAACATTTTGAAAAATGAGTTCTTAACTACAGTTCCAAGATTATATTCATGAAAGACTATAAGACACCAGCAGATTTGCTTATCCTAATAGAAAACTTCCATGTCCTCCTCCTCTTGTGAAGATGATAATCAATCCTTCTCTTGTTCCAAGTGTACTTTCTAAGAAAATTGTTTTAAAGTGATGGTTAAGAACTGGCTTATGGGTAGATCATGGGTACCCATTACACACTGAATGGTCTCAGTCTCCTGGTCCTCACAGTATTTGCTATGCCCATAAATGAGATCATATTGCACTTTGCACAGGCAATTTGAAGTTCCATGGTATTTACACTTTGCACAGGCAATTAGAAGTTTCATGGTATGCTAGTCCATGCTTCTGCATGTGGTAGTTATTACAGCACATCACAAAAAACCCTAAGTAATAGTCTCCTAGAAGAATGTCCCAAGACAAGAACAAAGTAATTTAACCATCTAAGATGCTGATGCTGGAAAAAGTGAGACATCAAATTAGCATATCACTGTGACTCTGTGGGTTTCTAGGAAGTCTGGAAGTATTTCTACTGACACATGGATTCTGAAAGTAATCTTTACAACTACATTTAAAATATCTTCTTCCTCATCATCTACCTTTATGATTTGTATTAGAGGTTCTTTTCACAAGAATTTTCTTATCATCATCATAGGTCATTTTCCTAGATGCCTCATATTTGAGGTCCAGTTTTGGAAGAAAGAATTTATTTCTATTATTTCCTTATTCTCAAAAAAGTGCCAGAAAAATGTCATTTCATGTTAGATGAAATGTCTCATGTCTAACATTTCATGTTAGATTTGTAGATCTGCACTCATGTATTCATCAGTTCAGTTTTCAGATAGATCCATCTCCTCTATACTTCCACCTCAGGCACCTTAAAATTCTTGGTTTATAGAAGTACGTCTACGTATCCATGAAGTTCCCTTGTTTTATAATGAGATATTCATATTACCAATAGACTACTCTGCCCTGCAGGTGATCCACAGACCTGACATCTGTAATGAAATGTTTGGCTACAGCATTGACACTGCACAAAAAATGAGCTGTCCCCACTATTCACATCTTTACAACTACTTGGTCTGAAGTTCCTCCCCATGGTACATCAGAGACAGAATTTGATATATTCTGTATGTATTGTCTATATGTTGACTAATGATAAACTGTGGTTTATGAATCTTCATAGAAATGTAACATTAATCCCCAACCGTGTCCTAAATGCCTGAACTCACGGTTTCATTTGAATTAACATCTGTTGATTTTCTTACTCAAGCTGCAGTCACCTGAAGGCTTTCTGAAAAGCCGTTCTGCAGGACACATCTTGCTAATTGAGTAGAACATGGTGTTTCACAATTCCTCCTATTTCTTTAGGATCACTGGTGAAAATACTAACGGCCAAGTACTGAGAACCCAGACAATCTCAAAATGGCTATCAGACTGAAATAAGGTAAAGTAACAGAAAGCTAAACTTGAATTCTGAGGAGTTGAGGAATATCATATGTTCGATTAGGAACTGCGTGATGCCCATCGGCTTTGCCTAAGACATTTCATTAGCTATTAACTGGAACAGCACATGGGCTTTTGTCAAGCTTGCTCTATTGTTTAGTCATCCTTTTTGGATGTGTAATTCAACAAAACCTACAAACTTTAACAAAAATTTAACAAAACTGAATTTTAGTTAAGACTAAAAATTCTTTCTCCATTTTTGACCGACTGAAAGTCACTTCAAGTAAAACATGGAGGAAGAAGGAAAAAAAAAGTTGTTATAACCAAAGAGATGTTTCCTGTACATGTTTCACTTACCTTGTTTCCAATACCACTGTTGTGCCTTCTAATAGGATTAAGTCATGACAGAACTTGGGATTAGTTGACTGCCTCTTTATATACTCTCTAAACAGAAAGCTCAAGATTTGGAGGAAGTAACTGCAAACAATCAACAGATTGAAGCATTTTCATCTGCACCAGATGAACCAGAGTTTAAATTAGACAGATTCCAGTTACTCATGTGTGTATTCCTTATTCTTAAACTAAGACCAGATCATTTCCAACAGTGACTGGGGGAAATCCATAGAATAGGAACTGCAAAGTTTAGACACTATGGAGATGAAAAAGATTTGATATTACAATAGTAATAATTGAGCATATTGTTCTAATATCTGATTTATTATTATTATTTTTTTAATTTATCATCCCCATATTCTTGTATACTGTCACAAAGCAAGACAGAAACTGCATGCTAAACAATTTGTTTCTCTTTGAACTTTAGCAGGCTAATACTTACTTTCAGGTAGCCTCTTCTCCTTTTTAATACTCTGCTAGAATCTACAAGTGGGCCCTTGGTCAGCGTAAGAATATGCAGCATATCTCAAGCTGGATAATTAATACTGAGGCATAAAATCCCAAACAAGAGGCAGCTCCAAAAGGATCACGTTCCAGAGTAAACAGTTGTTGGTTCATAACTAACTAGTTAACCCTAACTGTCTTCCATTTAGAATTGTGCTGTTGTGTCTTTTACTACATTATACCACTCAAAGTATCCCAAAAGTACTTAAGACTTTGAACATGACTTGTGAACTAAACAGTAATATCCAACATGGTTGTTTCTTAAAATAAACTGATCAAAACAGTTTGTATTATTTTGACAATAAAACTGGTGTTTAAACCTCAGTTTCCAATGCTTGATTCACAAAACAGACTGTTACAGGTGCTCTACGTAAAGCATTAAATAAGTTTAAAATACATATAGCCTACATTTGCAAAAGGAAACCATGACTCTGAATGACTTCTACACATATGTTACAATTGACTATCTTCTGGATTTTATTTAAACCAGAAGACGAGTAGACTACCAAATAAAGAATATCTATTTCTTGATTTTTGAACCATGTACTAAGCAACATTTTCTTAAATACGTAAAGTATTAAAAACTTACCTAAGGATGGTGCTATCCAATATACTAGTGAATAAATCAAAAAATTGTCATAGAAACAAGTTGGATGTAATGAAAAGGCCAGTGCTGGGTTAAATATTGCTCCTGTGAGATTTCCACCTGAAACAAAATGTAAACAATATGAAATGAAACCATCTTTCTTAATACCTGTTTTAAATGAAATATTGAAACACACATACACAACACTGCAAGAAATGCATACCCTGCAATAAAATGCATTAGCAGAAACCATTTGAACAGATGAACAGTTCTGCACAGTTTTTTTTTTTTAAACAGATGATACATGTTTAACTTATTAACAGATTTCTAAAATATATTTTAAAATACCCAAAGCATAGGTTCTATCTTCCTTTATCTCTTTACAGCAAATATTGTGTAAAGATATGGGTTAGGCTAATGTTAAATGTTTCCACTGACAAAACTATAATCTGTCTTGCTACTAGCCTGTATCATGGTTTTAGGACAGAAATTACACAAATGTTAGCAAACAAATACGGAGCTTTTGTTATATCCCCACCTCGCATGTAATACGTATGCAAGATAATCGACAAAACTGTCAAGTGCTGTTCTTGCTAAACTGACTTCTATACTTTTTAACAGAACACTAATATTATCATATTGATTTATTGAACGCTAGGGTTATCATAGGGCAATAACTGGGGGAAAAGCCTTCACATTCGTTCCATATATTACTCGGAGAAAATAAAAGCAAACCCCACTCTGCTCTCTTAAAAGAAGCTTAAAGAAGCTAAACATCTTCCCTTCCCTCTGGCTTCAGATGTAAAGAACTTGCCTCAACATTCTTTAAATTAGATCCAAACATACTGCATTGTGGGGACTGAATTATAATTACACTGCAGATGAATCTGGAGTTAAGTATTTTTAATTCTGATAGAAGTTGTTCCTCTCATAGCAATCCTGCTGAAAAAGCACTACTTGTTAAAAATTCTGTATTTCTGTACTCTTATTTACTAACCACCCCATCTCTGTTTTATCTAGTAATCTGTTCCCGTATCATAGTATATAATTGTATCTGTTTAGTTTCTTAAAGCTCATTCTTGATTTTCCTAGGCCAAATAAGCTGGCATGAGCTTTGGCCTTGCCCTTTGTACAAATACCATGCTGCTGTAATCCTCGTTTGTCATGAATGCAATCATTTACCCAAAGTTCTACTAAGGTCTTTGTCATTCTCTTCATCTGTATTTCCATATATACACTCCTCATTATTTCTTTTACCATTATTACAGTTTGGAAAGGTTTTAATCTTTTTGACCTGTGCAGTTTACTCTGATTTGACAACAGCAACTCATATTTACTGTGAAGTCTTATTTTGCACGTTGACACATTAACAATTTCCATTGTTGCCAGGAATGCCATCTAACATAATTTACTTTACTTTAATCTGTTTATAAATTCACTGCTCCTATCCACAAACGCACTTTCAAGAGTAGAATTTCACTCTCAGGAGGCAGATGCTGTTTCTGAATATACATTAAGCATAAGACATAGTTTTAACTACTACTTCTTTGATACTGGTAACTGCTGGGATATAAACCACAGGACAGGGGCACTTGTATAATCTTATTTAAAAATATTTATTAGGCAGATTAAAATATCCTTTGGTAACATACTACATTTAAAAAGTGAAAGAATGGTGAAGCATGATAGGAAACACAAAGCTGCATCTCGGAGTCTGTACTAGAAAAGAAATGTTTTGATGGCAAAAAGAAGTGTAATATCTTTGGTGTCGCACAGATAAAAACCTAAAAATGTGAAGTAATGTGTGCTCTGCACAATGTGTGAGAAAGTAATTTTAACTTTTACGATTACAAATGGCCAAAAAACAAAATTAGGGAGAAATGTAGAATTAAAAATATGCATGTCATTTTTACCTCAGTATGTTAGGCTCAGAAACATCTTACCAATTTATACAATTCACTGTAATACTGCCTGTAAATAAAAAGCCCTCAAAAGGTGGATTTTTTTCTTCCCCTAATAAATATTTTCCCAAAGGAAATATCTGCATGTTCTTTACCAACACATGTATGCTCAGCATCCTTAGCTTCTGAATCATTCCCTTAATATTTAAAGGCATAACCTTCTCTTTCTCTTATTTTGTAGAAGAAACAAAGTGAATGCAGCATTGGAGGTGTTTGGTTTTTTTTTTGTACAAATATCTGCTATTATAAAAATTTGGCCAGTGTAACACAGAATGTAAAAAAAAAAATCCAAATATTTTTACCTGAAAAAGTAGAAAAGCTAAAGGAACAGCTTGTAATTTTGAAAATACTTACTATATAATCTGAAGTTCTTTGTTGGAGTAAGTTGCATGGTATACCTGAGTAGCTTTCATTGGTACACACAGTGACCTACACCAGCACTTTTTTTTTCCATCAATTTAACTTAGTCAACTTAAAAAAAAAAAATTAATGTTTTTGAGCCCTGCATATGTATCAATAAATTTAGATGGGTATAAGCCACAGAGATATGGCTACACTTTAACATTCCATCCAAACCAAATTTGATGCAAGAGTAACAGATGCTCCTCCTTACAGTCCCTTTTTAGACTGCAATCATTGCTCATATGGGATAGAGCAGACGATAAATCATGGATTGAAGTGTGATATAGTATGTATGAGATGCATTTTCTAACATTTCTGATTCATTCAGGACTGTAATAAATACAGGTCCTGAAGGCACAATCAGTGTACAAAGAAACCATTAGCATGGACTGTATTTTCCAAGTTGAATGAACCTTTCAGAGTTCCTAGCTAAAACACTGTATCTTTCAAACTAAAGATTGAAATATCATTATTCATACAACATTCTAAACTATTTGATATTTTTGTAGGAAAAAGTAAGGATAGAAGCATAGAATCATAGGATGTTACCAGTTTCCCTAAATTAGGTGCTGGTTGCCTAGCCCTTTGGTGCTGGGTGAGCAAGAAAGACCCATTCCTCTTAAAGAGGCGCTCAAGTTCTCTATAAACAGTTAATGAAGAGGTGCAGAGGATTTCCTGAGAATGATGCAGCCCAGCTAAGTTAAGGATCTGCCTGTCTTCAAACCCTGGATACCAGAACTTGCCTGCTGGAGGGCACTACTGCAACGCCTAATTTGGAAGGCGTTCACCCTCCCTGCTGTGTGTTCAAAGCACTGCTTCTCAAAGTGGGGAAAGGAAATGCTTCTCTTAGCACAGGCTGGGAATATATCTGGGGTGAATGGATCATTCCGTGATGGCAACAGCAGGTAAAGCAAATCACAAAGCCCCGTATTTGACGAACAAATAAATAGAAATTGTATTCTATTTCCAAATTGTTCCTGAAAAAGGAAAAAACCAACAGCTGCGAGCTGTAATGGTGCACGGTCCGGTTTGTGCGTCACCCAGGTGAGAGGAGAGGTGGACAGATGGTGGCTAGGGCTGTGCAGGAGATGCACGGCGTACGCTGTGCGCACCCGAGGGCCGTGCAGGCTGCGGCTGTCTCTCGGGCACTTTGCTATCGCCGCAGCTGCTTCGCGTGCTGTCGGGAGGATGTGCAGAGCGCCTGTGGCAAGGGGGTCCTGATCAGCAGCCTTCAAAAAGGCAGGAGAATGGAGTATATATATCCTGGGGAATCTTTGTGTATACATGTGGGCAGAGGGAAAGAGGCAGTAAGAAAGGTCTGAGAACCTGTAAGGAGTCCTACCTGTACCTTCCTCATTTTCCACTGAAAAGGATCTGTTATAGTGCAAGCCTCTCACGTTACCACAGAAAGATATTCACAGCAACAGCCTGCTCCCACACTTCGTGTGTAATACCTCAGCGGCAGGAATATTGGGATTTCTGCCCTCCACTACTTCAAGAAGCTTCAATCCACATCTTAGGAGTGCACGGTAACCGGTGGGCTCACGACTGCTGCAGGGAGAGGCTGGCACTTCTCACCTTCCCTTTTCAACCTGAGTGTATGCCAAGGAGTGCAAACCCTAGGAAGCTTGAGGCAGAGTGAACAAGAATTACGTTTTCCACTAAGGAGGGGATAAAGCTGCGCTCCAGATCTGCTCCCTGGAATGCCCCCTTTTTTTTTTTAAGTAGCCTTGATTCTAGATTCAAAAATAGTGGAAAGAAAACCATGCAGGTTGCACAGGGTGTTCTGCACAGCACAAACTGTGCATGTGAAATAGGCCTGGGCACAGCAGATCTCATATTTCCTAGAAATATATGCAGATTGACTGCACTGGGGAGTCATAACAAGTTCAAGTTTATGACAAGGAAGCGGACTTGGTACACAGCCTTCTGCTAGAAAAAGATACGAGGCCAGCCTGGCCAACAACCCTGGGCATGAATTTCTTGTATGAACTAGCTAAGAGAAAGCAGTGTGACACGTATTATTTTACATGAATATTTGCTAAGCAGCAAAGGAATGTTAAGAATCAGGAATCCAGCCTTCTATGCTTGTAGGAGAGGTACTATAATCTTTGGCTACAATTACACCAACCAATTCAGAAATATACTTAGTGTACTAAAACGCGGTGACATCTTGCTTCTACCTTCAAAAATTAATTTTAGAAAGTAGTTCAAATTGGTAATTATTGAAATTCTCCATGGACTTTTACTCTTTCAGATATTAGCTAATTTCAGCTAAACATAATGGACTTTTTCATTAATACTGCTGAAAATTCCCCTGTATTTTCATTCTGCTGTTAGATAGCATAACACAGTTCAACCTTTTGAACAAGAAGTCAGTAACATTCCAGATATCTGCAGGTAAGACAGTGATCTCCTCTCGTAAACTGATCATTCCCTAGATGACCGCTGTGGAAGCTGTAGCACAAGCTGGTGCTACAAGCTCCAAGCTGTAACCATCTCTCTCGCATCTCCCTGCAGCCCAAAATACAGAAACTCCTTCCCAGGACAACCTGCTCCCTGTACAGCAGTCCTCAAGTGACAAAACTCTACTCTGGCCCCTCAATGAGGAGGGCACGGAGCACCAACAGTCGGCACAAAAGTTCACGCTAACTCTCTGCAGCTCTTCCTTCCCCCTGAACCAGGGAGGCGGTGCGAGTGACTGTCCCAGCCCTGGGAGGCAAGAGGTGGCACAGAGGCAAAAGCAAGGACAGGGGACCAGAGGGGATTACAGAGACATGAGATTTGTAGATGCCCTGATACGAAAAGCCCCCCCCTTTTTTTTTTTACATGTGGTTTCATGAGTACTTTGAATCATGAGACATTATCATTTCTGCATGCATTCCACAAATAACCATTCCCGCTTCCGATGCACAGATTTAACACAGTTAACCAGAATAAACTGCACTGATATGAATTATGCATTATTTAAATGCGGAACATCCATCCTACAGGTCCGTACCCTGCCACTGCACACTCAGGGTTTTTTTCCGATGCAGACAGCGGTGCTGTTTCGCAATGCCACTTAGAAATCAGAGCACTTTGTGGCACACATTGTATGAAATCCCACACGCTGTATTAGGTTGGATTATGAAACGATCCTTTACTGAGATATTTTCAAAGTGTTTTGGGAAACTCTTAACCATATTTACTTGTAGATTTGATGTTGTTTTGAATATGCAACTCACTTCATTCTTAACCCCACACCTGCAATAGAATCTAACCAGGCAAACTTTATATAAACTCCAAATGAACTCTTCATTTGTAGGACCAAATACTTTTGCATCATACATTTTTTTTTGGTCTAAGAACAATATTTTTGCATCTTACAATTTTTTTTTCTTTAAAGTGTTAATTTACAACTTGATTGCAGTAACAGGGAAAAAAGGACTAACCTGCATACACGAGCATGGTGATGAGAAGGGCAATCAAATGGACTCTGTAGTTGGGCTTAACAGTTTCCACTTGCAGGATGGTCAGCTGGAAAACGACAGAGAAGAGCAGTTCTATGCAGAACGCCTGCACCTCGGTAGTTTGCATGGGGTTGCTGCAGCCCTGCGAGAGTGCTCCAGAATGTGACTCTGCAATCTCCAGCCTCCAGATAAAGTGCATAAAAACTCTGGCAAGCACCGCGGCTGCAAACTGAGCACCGATCTTCAGTCCACCCATCTTGACCGACGTCCCACCACCCCACATCGGCTGCAAGGTGCCACAGGGATTGCACGTGCTGCCGCTCAGAGTCAAGCCGTGCAGGACGGTGAAACCGTAGGTGAGCGTGAGCGCGGTGTGCGGCTTCGGCTCCACGTTGCCGAGCAGGCTGAGCTCGTTAGTGCAGGCGCAAACCTGGAAGGTGCTTAACGTCTCCAGGAGGAAAGCGCAAAGGCGCGGGCGGGAGCGCAGGTGGCGGCGAGCCAGCCTCCGGCACAGGCCCACCGCCGCCACGACGCCCGCCATCAGCAGCAGCGACGGCCAGGTGCCGCCGACAGCCATGGCGAGGGGTTCACGGGCTGCAGGACTCGAAGGAGGAGTTCGCTCTTGGTCCAGCCCCACCGCCTACGGGGAGAAAGAAAGAGGGAGGGAAAAGGACAACACTTCGAGGTAGGAGCCAGCTTCTTTCAGCCCGCGAGGTCTCGGATTCGCCCGCAGCTTGATGGGGAGCAAAGGGCGAGGGGGCCCAGGCGGACAGGGCGCGGGCCCAGGAATCGCTCTCCCCTCAGCTGCCGGCTTAGCAAGGTCTCTCCCTTCGTTCTGCGGGGGGACGGGGGGCTCCGCTCTCCCCTCAGCCCCGGGGGGGAGAAGGGAGAAGGCTCTCGCAGCCCCCCGCGAGGGAAAAGGAGCCGAGCCAATTTCCCCCCTCAGCCGGTTTGGGAGCGTGCGGGAAGGTGAAAGCAGCAGAGGAATGACCTCCCTCCCCACAGCGCGGGCGGGCGAAGGGAAGCCGCGGGCGGCGCTGACGGGAGCCCTCGCCTCACAGCCCGGCGCTGCGCGACGCGGGGCTGCCGCTGGCCCCGGCGCCGCGCGGGANGGGGGCAGCGCGTGCTCGGAGCTTTCCCGCGCGCGGGCCGCGGCCGTGGGCGCTGAGGGGAGCTGAGGGGAGCTGGGGCGGGGGGGTGCGCCCCGGGTTCGGCCGGGCCCATGCCCGCCTTCTCCCCGCCTTTCCCTGTTGCACAACTCCCGATGTCACTGCCCCCGGTGCTTGTAGGAAGGGGAGTAAAGCAGCAAGCACGCATTCGGGAGTGAGGGAAAAGGGTGGGCTAGGAGGGAAAGCTGACAGGGCGTTGAGGGCTGCTGTTGGTCTCAGCCTGGGTGAAGGCTTTTAAAGCGGTTCCCCACGTCCCTGAGAACCCTGCTGTGGAAGCCGCAGGTGTGTGGGTTAAATCAGTCTCCTCCTTCGTGCTGCTTGCTGGGAGAAGCACCTTTGACAGGGTGCCGGAAGGAGGCCAGAGGCAATACTTGGGCTTCTCCAGGAGGAGTAACGCTAAAAATAGGTGTTGTCCTCATGCTGCAGGAGGTGGTGAGGTTGGCTTTCAGAGCAGGCCCTGAACAGCCTCAGACGGCCCAGAGAAATTGAGATTTCCTCCTTTAGAGTATGTTTTGGTGTCTAGTGACTGAGAAGGAGGAACCCAGTGTGAGGTAATTGGCATAAGTGCGTCCTGTGGCTGTGAGGCTGGGGCTGAGCTTTCCTTCAATCTCTGCCTGCAGGGCTAATTTACAGCCGTGTGTCTGGAAGTGGTTGTTCCCCTTTCTGTGAGTGTTTTGCAGTGGGGAGAGAAACATCCATGGGGGCTCTGAGCACGTGAATGGCTGTGCCATGTGTCCTTTGACATTACCACTTCAATTTTCACCATGTGGAAAGAATAAAAGTGCTTTTTCCTGCTTTTCCACCTCTCTGTCACTGGTACTACGTTTCTAGGAGTGGCAAAATGTTGCTTTTATGAACTGTAAAACTGAAGCATTGCTGACGACGGGTGCCACTGCCTACTGCAGTTATTGCACCTGCAAGGAGAGGCAAGTATCCAGTATTTTTACCACGAGGTGGCACCAAAGATGAAAACTTACCAGACCTTGCAGGAATGACTTTTGACCGACCAAGATCTGCACAATGTATTTCTTGCAAGAAAGCAATAGACACATATATTGCTTCCAAGCAACAAAAGCAAACCCTTACTTGTGGTTTTAGTAGGCTGGTCTACTGTAGAAGCAAAAGTCGCAAAACACAGAATCATTTCTCTTAGAGGGTGTGACATGATGTCATGATTCCTTGTGTTCAGAAAGGTAGGACCATTGAGACATCTGATCTTCTGAGGTTTTGGGATAGAAGAACATTTAGGAGGCTCAGCTTCCAAGAGGATCATTTGGCTATGAGAAATAGGGATGTTTTTAATAGCAGGGAAAAAAAAGAAGAAGAAGAAGAAGAAACAACAGTTGAACAGTGATAATGTAAAGGGAAAGGAATAAATGACAGAGAAGTTAATATTTGGCCTTTATTGTTTGTACAAGATTAGATGTCAAGAAATGTGAGGCAAGGCAGGAGACATAATGACTGCAATGTCGTACGTAAGTCCTGAAGCACTTCCATGAACAGCAGTTGCTTTTCTCAGTAGTGGCATTCTGTGTTCTAAAACTGTAATATAGAAGAAAAAGCAGTTATATCCTTTATGTACTTAGGATTTTGGAACAAATTAAGGCATATCCTGTTAGAAGTAAGGATCAGAATAAGGAAGTTACTATTTTGTAGGTGCAGCTGCTGCTTTAGGAACAAGGACTCCCTCCTAAGAGGTAGTGATTGAAGGAACACTTGTTAATTCTCAAGGCCTGAAAAGTGATTGTGCTAAAAATACTGAGCAATATCAACATCTGCAAATCATTTACTATCACAGCCTGTATCAAATCTCCCCCCTGCAGCTTTGAAATGCCACTTTCCTTATGCTCCAGACACACAACTGTGGGAGAACACGTTCTGTGCAGAGCTGGATTAGTGAAGCCTGGTTTTCTATAGCTTTATGTACTACATCTGTAATCACTGTATTGATTCCAGCTTCTGTTTCTTCTGGATGCCACCATCGCAATAACCTGTGTTCTCCAATGTCACTATCCTATAGCCTCCTACTTCTGTAATCCATGGTCCTCTGCCCCCAGTAATTCCAAATCCCTGCATACCTACAGCCTGCTTTTGATAGTTATTAGAAAGGAGTGAGTAGGAATGCATGAGCCTTATTAAAGACAAGATGTTACAACTTCCAGCTAGCTTTTAATACATACATATAGGTTCCCCTTATTTTTCTCTGGCCACATCTTTATGCACTCTGTTTTGAATACAGTGCTGATAATGTACACAGTTACAGATGTGGTCAGCACTGAGCATTATACATCATCTGACTTGGAAAAATTGTCTTCCATTTTTCATTCCTACAAGTGGTATTGCAGTTTTTATTAAATATTTGTGTTAAAGTGACATCTAGAGACTAGAGTCTGTTGGTCTGGGAGCTCTGTTGCACACACTAAGAGTAAATGTCAGTTCTGAAGAGCTTGTTCTCCAAAGAGAGAAAACAGATAATCGCTGCTCATAGCTTTACATTTTATTTGGGAAAGATTTGGGGATTTAGTACTGTGTTACTTCCTTTACTTACATACTAGAGCCAATGCATTGTGCCTTTTCTTGCAGGTTGCCAGAGAACATAAAAATTATTGCCAGCCTGCTGCGGAGCCTCAGACAGTTACTTGTGCTTATGACCAGTTGCAAATGTACCATCGGACAACGCAGACTGACAAGGTGGATCTGTCATTTAACGGCGTGGGCTCAAGGTGGGTTACGGTAGTGTGGGCTGGAACTGATTGCATCTTCCTGAAAGTACAGGTGGTGCCAAGGACGTGATCAAGGGGTCAAACAAGCCATAGTTATCTGACCAACTCCAAGTGTTTCACCCTCCCGGCGTTTTTCTTTGACCACCAGATGGCAGTGTCATCCCAAACAACTGCGTTTGGTGTGCTCCTACGGCAGCTTTATTTTTGCCGCCGATAGGTGAGAATATGGACATTCTAGATGCAGGTGCAAGCCCTCAAGTTTGTGATTTGTAAAAATGCATGTTCAAATCTGGAATATCTTTTAAAGTTCGTTTTAAAATTTATTATTCGGTTTCTGTAATCTGAACGAGGTGGGCTCATCAGTTTCTTCTTCCTTGCCGCACTGCTGGCTCCGTATCTGATTCCAGGTCTTCCTTGTGTCTTTGTCACCAGATCTGTGTACCAGATCTCCCTCGTGCTCCTGCCTGCTCTACACCAGGATGTAGGTAGTTTCCCTTTTCTCTGATACTCTCCATTTTCTTTTCTCCCCATTTCAGTCACTCCACATCCTTTTCTCCCATTTTCCTTTCCACACGTCAGTGCTTGTATTTTCTTATGTATATTCCCACTTTCCTTCTCAGCCCAAGCTCCCATATTTTCTGCTATTTCTGTAGTTGTTATGCAGTTAACTGTTCTTAGCTCTGTGTATGGTCAGCTCCCTTCCTTCCTAAAATCCCCGATCTGCTTCCTTTTCCTATGGGAGACTGAGTCATTCAGGGTATGAACATGTCAGAAATTCTTGGATGGATTTTGCAGGGGTGAAATCAGGCATTATCATGCAGGAAGATGTTGGCAAATGCTTCCAACCACTTTAACATCAATAAACAAGTTCAGCTAACTATATAGCAGGGAATTCATGTGCCCCTGTGTTCTCTGTTGTGGTTTAGTTGGTCTCCCCCAAAATCAGTAGCTTTCCCTTGACGTTTAAAACCTCCCTGGAAACTGATTAGATAGAGCAGCTAGGAGTAGCCTCCAAACAGACAAACCTTCTTGAGCACAGGCCCTGGCAAACCCAAGCACAGCTTCGGCACAGCTTTTCTTAGCAAACAGCTGTATAGGTTTGGGACATTACCCCTTTCCAGCTGCTTTTTGCAGCAGGTGAAGGAAGGTGCCAGACTTTGCTCCAGAGGGCACTCAGAAGCTCCTCTACGCCTACGCTGCTACAGGGATGGTAATCCTGGTGTGCGGGCGATGAGAAAGAGCCAGGGATGGTGACAGGGATGGTTTGGGAGATCCGGTAGGCTATCTCCGGTAGGCAGGTTGCGTGCTTTCACTGTCTTTGGGAAGCTTTAATAAAATGGCCACTGGAGGTCCTGTGCTAGTTGGCCTCAGGCACAGAGATGGGTCCCGGGCTCATTTAATTCATTAATGTGGGTGTAATCACAGTGACAAGGCCCAGCCACTGGATTGAAAGTTTGGATTCGCAAACCCAGTTGTGTTTAGGCAGCAGCACCCGAGGGGTTGTCACCTCCATCAGTTCCCCCCTGCTACCAAAGGTTACTGCCTCCTACCAAAGGGTCGGAAGGTTTATTTGCTCTTCAGTCATGACTGGGCACTCTGCGCAGTAAATGAGTACCACCACTGCTTTTTGGTTTCTGCTCATGCTGGTGGCTTTGTTGGGAAGCACTTTTTCCCTAAAAATATAACAAGTAACATTATTTGACTGAGTAGGTGAGAAAGGAAGTCTTCAAACCCACCCCTGACCTTGTCTTCATAATCTCTGATGCAACAAGATATATACAAATTAATATAAATAAAATCACTATTCTATAATAATAGACATAGCTTTTGACACTATAGATATTTTGCTCTAGAAACATACCTGTATTACTGCAGTGCTGTGTGTGGACTTAGGATTTTAAAAGAAAATTGTGAATATGACTGGAGCAAAAATGGATTATTTGTAATTAAATGAGGACTTGAAGGCAGGCACTGTTGGCAAAAGACCCTTGCATTCGCTGATGCTGCCAAGGCTCATGACTTTCTTACAGGCACTACAGTATTTCTCCTTTTCCCCTAAGGCCAAGATCCTAAATTCAAGTGATTATGTCTTTCAGGTTTCATTTTAAAACAGAAGGATCTAGCTTCCCTGAAGACAAGCTAGTAAGCATAATCCAAAAGGCTAGAAACTGAAACAAACAAGTAGCTAAATGCAGAGAAAAAAAACTCCACATTTTTAAAGGCTCTTATTTTTTTAAGCCCATTGCTCTGTTTCTTTTCCTTTTTTTTTTTTTTTTTCCCCCTAGATCCTCACTCTTAAGTGTGGATATTTGGGTGAAATATCTACTGACTAGAACTAGTAAGGATGTCAGGACCTCTTGCAAGGTTGGATTTCTCTGGAATGCAATGAGACCAAATCCTGTTCTAGCTGAGTGCTGCATTCTTAAGCTGTGCATAAAATTTCCTTTTTAGTTATATTTAGGATGTCTGTCACATCAGTGCCTGTGCTTATATGGAAACTTCTGTTAAACTAATCTGCATTTCATGGAGTTGTTACTGACCATTTCTCAAGAGGGTGCCATGTTATTTTGCACGATAATCTGCATTTAAAGTGAGAAGGAATAAATCCTTTACTATGGGAATTGAAAATTATTATGTCTGTCTGTGTCTCATTCATCCATAGTTTATAGTGTTTTAAATAATTTCTCCTAAAATTGTCAGAAGTGGTTTAGGGGTGGGAGAAAGCAAGCATTTTCATAGA
This sequence comes from Anseranas semipalmata, assembly GCA_013399115.1. NCBI lineage: Eukaryota > Metazoa > Chordata > Aves > Anseriformes > Anseranatidae > Anseranas > Anseranas semipalmata. Next base: position 748,667 of record VXAA01005852.1, on the reverse strand, counting down.
TGTACTGAAATATGCATCCATACCAGCAGCTGAATTTAGCTTTGCTAAATTTGCAGAGCAAGGATGCCTCATCATAAATGTATATTTGTGGTAGATGGTTAATACATAGATCTGAAATCAGTAACACGATATTATTTTCCAAGAGGAATGCTATCTTCTCCTGAAGTAAGACTGGTTACTTATTAATTATATGAATCTCAGTATGGCTATAAAAGGTTCAGAGATCCTTTTACTTTCACTGCAATGTGTTGTTATTTTGCTTAGGTTTTAGTACAGAGGTGAGCCAAATGAAAGGCTCAGTGACAGTTTGGGTTGGGACCCATTAATCCTATTTCAGACAACTTCATTGGCATCCAGCTGTACGGCATGTCCACACAATTGACATACTTGCAAAGGATTCTGTCCTGTGGATTTTCATTTCTAAATAGCTGTGAAAATTCCATTTAAAGCTGAATTCTGTTTAAAGTGGAGGTTTCATTGGGAACTCTCTTATTTGAAGTCTCACCTGTGTAAAGTTTGAGAAGCGTGGCAGCTATATGTGAGTGATCTCTAGGTAATGGGGTACAAATCCACCCTCAGCTTTGCTTTCTTAAGCATTAGTGTTAACCCCATCCATGGTAGTAAAGAGATAAACAAAACAAAATCAAAACCCAAACTTTGCTAACAAAAATTACACAGCATGCACTCCTTCATCTTTTGTTTACTTTGTCTTGCTTTCCACTGGTTTGAAGCTTTTTCCAGAGTGAAACTACTTGCATTAAAGCACAGTCCTATATTGAACAGGGAGTCAATGAAGTGACATGGTATAGCTGAATGTTTATTATCTTATAATAAGTGTTGCACCTGACTGAAAACTTCCAAAATGTTTTTTCCAAACTGCAGGTTTGCAGAAATGAGCCAAGCCTTTAGGGTAGGATGTCTCCTCATTGGTAATTACCTAATTACCTCCTAAAGCCCAAGTACTTTCCTCAGGATCACCTGCTCTTGCAGTCACTGGTTGTGGTGGTTTTACCCTGCTGGGCAGCTGAACTCCACCACAACTGCTCTCTCACTCCCCCTCCTCAAAGGGAAGGGGGGAGAAAACACGATGGAAAGGGCTCAAGGGCTGAGGTAAGGACAGGGAGATCACCCACCAATTATCATCACGGGCAAAACACACTCAACATAGGGAGATTAATATAATTTATTGCCTATCACTAGCGGACTAGAACTGTGACAAACTAAAAGTAAACTACAAACACCTTCCCCCATCCACCCTCTTCTACCTCCACCCCTGAGCAGTGCAGGGGAACGGGGAATGGGGGCTGCGGTCAGTCCATGACGCTTCGTCTCCGCTGCTCCTTCACGGTCACTCTCTGCCCCTGCTCCACATGGGGTCCCTCCCACGGGATGCCGTCCTTCCCGAACTGATCCTGCGTGGGCTTCCCACAGGCTGCAGCTCTTCAGGAACTGCTCCCATATGGGTCCGTACCACGGGGCCCATCCCTCAGGACCAAACTGCTCCAGCACGGCTCCCCCACGGGCGGCAGCTCCCGCCAGGCCTCCTGCTCCTGCCTGGGCTCCTCTCCACGGGCTGCAGCTCCGGCCCGGGGCCTGCTCCTGCGGGGGCTCTCCATGGGCTGCGGCCTCCTCCAGGCCACATCCACCTGCTCCACCGGGGGCTCCTCCATGGGCTGCAGCGTGGAGATCTGCTCCGTGGGGTACCCATGGGCTGCAGGGGGACGGCCTGCTCCACCAGGGGCCTCTCCACGGGCCGCAGGGGAACTTGTGCTGCGGCGCCTGGAGCCCCTCCTGCCCTCCTTCTGCGCTGACCTGGGTGCCTGCAGGGCTGTTTCTCTCTCGTTTCTCACCCCTCTCTCCCAGCTGCTGTTGCCCAGCAGATTTTCCCTTCCTTCAATCTGCTCTCCCAGAGGCCCAACCAGCATCGCTCCCTGGCTGGGCTCTGGCCAGCAGCGGGTCCCTTTTGGAGCCGGCTGGAGCTGGCTCTTGTGTGACATGGGGCAGCTCCTGGGCTCTGCTCACAGAGGCCCCCCCTACAGTCCCCCTGCTACCAAACCTTCGCCACATAAACCCAATACAGTAGTTCACACCTGTCTTAGGTCATACATGCGTATAAATGTAGGTTGCATGCCTACTCACATGGCCTCAAAAGTCTGTTTGCTAATGATGTTTTTTCAGGCATGTTTGTAGTAATCCTACAGTGCTCTTTGTATGCTTATTTTTTCTGTTTCTTCTTAAGTAGCTTGCTACTCTGCAAAGGCAGCATCAGTTTGAACTCATATTTTAATATTGAAAAGTAAAGTTCTACCTGATAGAAATGTAAAGATGTCCTGAAGGACATCAGTGTGTGTTTTTTTTAGTTGCTCATATTCAATCATACTTAATTATGTAATATAACATACAAACATATTTCTAAGAATTGTAAATGCTGAAAAACCGGTAAAAGGCCCTGAGGTAAAACGACTTGATTTCAAGTATACTTGAAACAGCAGTCTCCAAAATAACATTTGGACTGAATTTGCTGCTTCTCTTTTTTATGCACAGTGCCACAGATCGACAAAAATAATCATTGCTGTATTATATTTTTTACCTGTGGATGTTTCTGGGAAAAAAAATTACCTAGAAGTAAAATGCAGTATTCTGCTGAACTTGGAAAGATACAATACTGAATTCCAGTTGCTGTCACTGATGATTCTCTTTTTCTGACTCTGTAAAGTGTCATGGAACAAAACCAACAAATAAATTGCCACTGGGATTTAGAGAGGCTCAAATAAGTATTTTTGTACAAATCTGGTTTCAAGGCTAGAAAGAAAGTGAAGAGGGACTGTATTGTCTCATATAGCACAAAAATATATTTAAATATGCATTTTCATTTTGCTGGGCTTAGTTAGAACTTGGAGCCCAGCAGTCTTTTAGCACACTGTCTTGCTTTTAACAGAACGCTTAAACCCTGTGAAAACTTTTTGGCCTGGCTCATACCCATTTTTGATTTTGTTCTTCATGGAGCTGGCTTGCAAGCAGGAGGGCTTGCACTAGTGTTTCCTTTTGCACTTGGTACCAAAGCAGTGTTTTGGCCTAGCCAAAGCACTTTGTGCATTAAGGTTTAATTGTAGGTAAACTGTATATATGAGTATAAATCATCTCACTGATGTATACATATACCTGCCAAGTGCCCTTCTGAACCTTCTATCAGCCATCATGTTCACTTGACAAGTATGAAAGAATTTATCGAAAAAGTATATCAAGTATGCCAGAAACTTCTTTGTGGGAAAGAAGTGAGCTCTTTTGTTCTCCCTCTCTCAATTTTTAGTGATAATGACTCATACCTTACTTGTAGCCTCAGAAATACAATAGCAGTAGTTCGGAAAGCTAATGGGAGCTCTGCTTTTCTTTGTGAACAGGTGATGAAAGATTTTAAGAGAAAAAAGAAGGCAACGCATCTTAGAAGGATTTGAATCAGACAGCTACAGCAGCAAGCTTGACCAAAGGTGAGTGAAGAAACATACAAAGGGAATGATCACAACTTCTAGCCGTCTGTGATGTTGTCTTCTTCTGATGTGAAAGGAAAGATTTGGAAAAAGGAACCTGGCTCTGATTTATGCCTGGTTTTATGTTTGCATGTTCTGTTTGAGCTGTACCATGCTAGTGTCCTTTGCGGTTTCCTTCAGAGAGGGCATTTTGTAAGCTCATCTTTGCTGGAGTCCCTCTTGATAAGGTACATTTGTTCTTTGTCTGTTTCTGGTGCCATGAAGCTGAAGCAAAGGAAAACTTCGTCATTAGACAGGAGGATCAATTTGAGCGAGTAGCTCCCTGTGGCAGAAGTTTACATTAGTGTAGTTGCTGCTCCAAGCGCTAAGAGACATCTCATGCCTGTTTATCACTCCATTCTCATAATTGCTTTGAAAGTTTAATAAGATTAAAGCTTTATTAACACAACTGTGTTTCTTTAATTTCACTCAGATACAGTACTTTTTCTATGGGGGATTACCACATCTTTTGTTTGCTTATGTTTCATGCTTTAATATCTGTTTTCTTCCAGTGTAAGAAGAGATGTGGAGTGGAGTGCCTTCTATATAGAAGTCATAATTCAGTAGTGACAGATGAGGTAAGCTGGTAGCAAAAGCATTGGTGTGTATGCCAAGAGAGATGCAGTCTAATCCTTTTTGCATGATTTTTTGTATTGTGGTCTTCATTTGATCCCTTCTCTGCTTGTCTGCATCCTTCTGCCTGCCTGTTTACAGTGTAAACATTTCGGTGTACGGGTCATCATTGCAAAGTGATTATGACATGCAATCAGATCTCAAATGGGATCACTAACCCTACTGTAATACAAAGAATTATTAACAACAGTGGTCTTGGAACATTACATAAGCAGTAGAAGTATGTTTCACAGCACTGTTATGAGGTGCAGTAGAAAATTACTCATTTTACTAGTTATTAAATCAACAGATAGTTAAATGCCTTGCCCAAGATGACAGGAAGGCATATATCAGAAAGCATAACCCAGCTCATGTATGGAGAGCACAATCTGTGCACAGGCGACTGGGTATGATTTTGTTTGTTGTGTTTTTTTACTTTTTATTTTTTAATTTCTTTTTACCTTCAGCTGCAGCTGCATGGGTATTCTTGGCCTTAAAAGTGAGCAATAGCTTTGCTGTTTGCTCCAGACATGCTGGACCCGAGCTCCAGCTGAATCAACTGGAGCTTTAAAAGTTTTCATAAGGGTAAGATGAGGGCACAGACTATCAAGAGACTTTCTTTCCTCACTAAGATGTTAGGCATCATCCTTCAAGACAGATAATAAGAGGTAACTTGAAGGACAACATCTAGGCACCAGATCTTTGAAACAGCTTTCTGTGTCAAGTCTGCCACTTCTCAATTATTCTGTTTTTACTTTCTTAAGAGTTTTAGCCTGTTGAGAAGTGCCATGTTAAAGTCTCTGAAGCCTGAATTTCCATGTCACCTCGAAATGAAGGTTGGTTTGGGATCAGATTCAGCCAGCGCATAACTACAAACAATTGCTAATTTTCTGTAATGCCACTGCTTTCCCAGAATTGAAGCTTTTGTTATAAACGCCCATTTCTCCCACCTTCTCCGATTTCTAGTCCTCAGGATTTCAAAAAAACAATTCAGTATGGGACTGAATTGAGTATTCAGAAATCTTGGGAAAATAGCTCTGAGAAGCATGAACGGGCGCCTTTCTTCTCAGTGGGTAAAGTTTTTGAACTTAACAAATAAGGTCACTTCATTTTAGTTGGAATATCACTGAGGAATTAGACTACAGTGCCATCACGATTTCCCAGTCTGGCTAGTGTCAAAGTAACTCTGAACAATGACAGTTTTAAAGTTGGTAGAAAATCTTTGATGGAAAAATTGACAGGAGTAGTACCAACTGTGCTACTTAGATAAACATTTTTTTTAGTGATTAGATTTATGTGGTTATAGGCTTGTCAAGCATTTGTAACAAAGCCAGAGAGCAGTAGTACAATAGGAAACATATAATAATAATAAATGAATAATATTTACAGGGCTAGTAGCTCTAAAACTCAAGCAAGACAGTATTTGCTAATTAAATTTACTGATGAGATAAAATTGGAAAGCAATATCAAAACAAAGGAAGACTGGAACATCATATAGGAAGCACCGCATGACCTTGAGTAATAGAAATTGGATGATGTTTGATAGTATGCATCACCAAGTCATGTACTGGGGAATAAAAAAGATTTTGATAGAGGAGATTTGCAGAAAGAGAGGAGGTAAAACATCTGGATGTGGTTGCCAACTGCTAGTGTTCTGTGGACCAGTCATAAGATGTGCCCCATATGAAGGCAAATGAAATCTTATAATACCTTTAGTTGCTGTTTCGAAGTACATGGAGCAAGCTAATGGTCAGCAGAGGAATGACCTGTATAATGTAAAAGACGATGTTGACACAAGAACAAATGGAAAGAAGTAAGTGTAAAATGCAAGTAGAAGATCACCAAGCAAACACCAAACACATTTATTTCAAGCTTGGATTCCCTTGCTTCTAGTAGCAGAGAACACAAACGCATAATTCAAGGCTTCCTTTCCAGTCATATTATCAGTTACGTTTCTGGAATCACAGTTAAAATATTTGCAGGCTCATTTACTGTCAGTAATACTTTTCCCTGCTAAAATGTAACAACCTCCAAGGAACCTGGGAAGCAATGTTAAAGAAAAACTGAAGTTAAGTTACCACTTGTATCAGGGTTCTCTAGGTTGTGCCAGTACAAACTGACCCTGCATGATTTCTCTAAGCAATAAATATAAAGAGGAAGACTGGTTTTTAAGTAAGCTGGTATGGATGATCTCAAACAGAGGATCTCCAAAATGCAATGCCTCTGCTAGTCTGCTCTAGGCAGTTTTCAGCCCAACCCCCCAAAAGTAAAATGAGACTAAGCTAGGATACAGAAAAACTGGCTTGCATGGTGGAGCAAAACTGAAACTGAAGCTCAGCAAAGGGAGAAAGTTGTATGTTTTCTTTCACAAGTTTAGTATACTTTAATGAGACATGATCTGAGCTTTTTTTAATGAACTAGGACTTCAAAAAAGTCTTGGTGGTGTGGGATTCTGTGTCAGTGTTTGTGAAAGTGCTCGCTCCAGTCCAATTCCACAATCTCAAACCAGTAAACCACCAGTAACAAGGACAATAAATACTTAAAATTCCAAGCCACAGACTTAAAATGAACCAAGAAAATAGACTCGGTAATGTTACACTGAAAATGACTGCTGCAGGTTCTGTTGAAAAGAGAGTGTGGAAAAAATAATGGGTAGCCTTTGGATGCTAAAGGATGCAATGCATGCAAAACATATTTAATAATTAGGTGCATGGATCCCCTTGGGCAAGGCATTCAGCAAGTGCATGTGAAAAAGTAGTTCCCTCTCTTTGTGTTTACAATCTAAAATGATCTAGTGAACTTATGTAAAGAGTCAGTGGACCATAATTTGCAAATTTTCTTCAGAAATGTGTCTGAGATCTTATCAAGGTGATGACAGCTCATACAGACACCATGAAAAAGCACCATTTGCAATAAAAATAATTATTTTCCCTTAGCCAGTTGTAATCTGGCCTCTGTTTAAGGCTACTTATTTAGTTTTACTTTAATGTTTTTCAGCCAAAGGTCTGTCTTAGGCTGACTCTTTCCTCCCCACTTTCCCCTGAAATTTCAAACAGAGCTGTTCAGTTGTTTTCTAGTATGAAAAGAAGAGAATAGGTTGTTTTTCAGTTTTAAAATACTGGCAGTAACTTATCTGAGAAGCTCAGATGCTTTTGTTCTTTTTCAGTTTGGCAAAAGGATGTGTCAGGAATGTGCCTCTTGTGCCTGTGAAAATTGACCTAAATTTGGCCAAGTCATAAGCCTTTGAAAAAGAATCACAGAGTCATAGAATATCCTGAGTTGGAAGGGACCCACAAGGATCATCGAGTCCTACTCCTGGCTCCACAGAGGACCACCCAAAAATCAGACCATAAGAATCTCACTTCTCATGTTCTGAGGAGATGTACTGAAGTTCTACAGTAAAATAAAACAGTGGGTGGGAGGATGACAGAGACTGGATGAGAAGATGGTGGGAGAGAGGGGACATGAACGGGAAACGAGGACTGGCCCTATGAAGGTGTTGGGACTGGCTGTGGGGGCGTAGAGACAGATTTACCTAAACAGTCTGGTGTGTGTGGAGATAAATATATTGGACAAACAAAACTGAGATGACAGGATGCATGGGAAGTGAGAAACTGAGACTGAGCAAGAGCTGTTCCCTGTAGGACTGGATATTTTACTTCTCCTGCTTCTAGGTTGTTACAATAAATTAAGAAAGAAATGCTGAAGTTCTGTTATGATGAAAACAATAGAAAACTATAGAATAATATTTTCTGTCTTCAGGTTTGGCCACCTTACAGTGAATAAGGCATTGGAACATCCATGAAAAAAGGAGGAAAAAAGAATTTGACCTGCTATTGTTTTAAAAGGTGGATTACTGCTGCATCCTGGAGATATCTAAATTATGGTTTTGTGCATTCACCATGGTAAGATTCATATTTCAAAAGGAGATTCAGCTTAGTGAAAATTCAGTTTATCTAAATTTGGTGCATAAAGACAAATGACAGCAATCTCCCCTTGAGTGAGTGCTGTTGTTTTGTGAACCAAATGAGGAAGCAGGGATCTGTGGAAAACCAGCACCAACTCAGATAATTAAAATCCATTATAAGGTATATATGTAAAGAGCATTAATTAAGATGGTGCAGCTGACATTCACTTTGGCATTTCCTGGCTTTTGAATACTTAAATTTGCAAATGTCATTAGTGTTCTTTTAGCATCCTTTTTGTGTATTTAATTAATGTTGTGTATTGTGTGCATAGTGGTAAAATCTGGAACCTCTGGGCAAGTATTGTAAGGCTTTGTAGTCACAACCCTGAATAGTTGTCAGAAGCCCAGATTTTTCAGTTACTTCTGACTTGGGCTAAATTTGAGCAATGAAAAATCTGAGATGTATGAACATTGCTTTAGGAATTACAGAATCACAGAATGGTTGAGGTTGGAAGGGACCTCTGGAGATCATCCAGTCCAACCCCCCTGCCAAGCAGGGACACCTAGAGCACGTTGCACAGGATCGCATCCAGGCAGTTTTTGAATATCTCCAGAACACACATAGCACTGTGTAGCCCCTGACTTGTCTATTTAGACTGTGTGCTTTTCAGAACAGGAGTTGTGTTGTCTCTGTACGACTTCCACTATGCTGTGTTACCACCTTAGGACTCTAAATTCTGTAGTGATAGACGTGGTTAGTAATAAGTTGTAATAGAAAACCTTTTAAAATCCTTAAGCGCCACTGATGCATGTCAGAACTCCCCAGCTGGATGTTGCAGGCGGAGTGTTGTTAATGGACAATGGAGATTGTCATTTTGTTTCATTATAAATGCTTGTGGTTTTGGAGACATCCATTCTTCTTCTTCCCACAGAACTCAGAGTGATTTGGGCATGCAGTAGTGACCATGAAAATTTCTGGCTTCTATGCATTTCTTACAGTATTAGATAAGCTGCTTGGTTTTGTAACATAAAACAGCTAGAATCATCTTCTCTGAAAACGCTTGAGTGACCATCACTCATCTCCTCAGGCAGCCAGGCGGTCAAGGACAGTCTGGCTGTCTTGTTTTTCATCCTGCAGTCCCATCGGATTGAGCGGGGAGAATAGGGTGTTCTCAGGTCAGGAAGCTTGTCTGAGGAGCTCACTCCCTGTGGATGCCTGCCATCGATCTGCTGTAGCTGTCTTCGGGTCTCCGGGTGCATCTCGTCAAAGTCAGTATGTTTTTGGCAGCTCTGGCTCCCCCTTCTCCTTTAAACTTATTTGGGATGTTTAGTACAGGGAGGTTGTGATGTCCACTTAATTTTGTGCTATATCCTAAAAGTGGTAGGAGAGAGTTAGTTAAAAGAAAAATAATGGTAGATTTGTTGTGGTCTGCTTGCATGGAAGCCTGTAGAATTACACCTGGAATGACTGGACGAATGTGTATGGAACACCTGTGAGTGACAGGAGAATTAGGCTCAGTTTGCAGGCATGTGGATGAACTGCAGGATCAAAGCTTTCCATTCCAATTGAAATAACAAGACAAGTCATCTCACGTGCGCAGACAAACTCTGGTTTCATCAGCAGCTTTCTTTTGATCTGCAGTAAGTACCAGTGGTCATACTTTAAATGATTACTTTGTTATATAAGGGAGAAGTGCTAGTTTTGATGTTTGTAATGACTTCCCCCTGTCACAGAAGGTGACACCACAGCAAACAAAAATAGTGGGCATAGCTTGCAAAAATGTTATCTTGCGATCAAAGTGTAAATAACACTTTGGCATTGTGATTTCACTGCTATATAATGCTTTCGCTGGGACTACATTGCAAGCAAGGAGGCAAATTACTTTAAAGAAAACCTGCATCTCTGTGACTTCGAGGTCTCAGATGTGCTAGTTCTCTGAGGGACGTTCTGCAGAGCGAACTGCAGCGTAGCCAGTAAGCCTCTCAGACCCACTAATCTGCCCCTGCTGGATGTGGAGGCTTTACGACAAATCTGGGGAATTTAGAGTCAAGTGGTGATCAGGTAAAAGTAGAAGAAGTTAACCAAAATAGATAGAACAAGGGAATATACTTATTTTATAAAATAACTGATTTTTGATGAGAAGAATGGGATTTCTCAGGACTTCAGTGAAGTAGTTGATATACCGCCATAAAGAAAACTGAGTCAAACAGCTGAAAGTGAGGATTATAGCAAAAATGGTAACATAAACAGGCAAGTTCTAAGCTCCCTACTTATTTGGGATTTTTCATGCTTGTGTCCCATGAGCCCATTAAACTGCTTGTTTTGTGCCATGTTATCTAGGTCAACCTAACAGGTTACGAAGGAAAGACTCATGGAAAACTTGCAGGTAAACAGCAAAGGGGCTGGATATGCCTAACTGACCATGACTGAATGAAGTGACAGAGGGCTTGTACGTGGTCTGCTGGAAAGTCTTGGACATGTGCAAATTGCACTCTCTCTACAGTGCCTATTAAGTCTACAAAAGGTCAGTTTTCTATTACTGTATGAAGTAGACCAAGACTAAATTAGCCTGTTTGGGAAGTGGTTTGCAGAGTGGATCTAAGAGGGAAATTTTTCTGTCAGGCTTGGTTTTATCTATCCACTTTATATACCGGTATATAGATGTACTTGAAAAAAGTGCCCTGGGACGTAGGCAGAAAACCCAGGTTCTTTGTCCGGACTGCGTGGGCTCCCTCCCCACCTTTGGAGTGGGCGAAGAACAGGACGGGTGGGCTGGGACAGTCAAAAGGGAAAGGTTCGGTGTGGAAAGAGAAGTACGTTTTGGCAGCAGTCCAGCAAAGTTTGTCAGACAAAACCGCAGCCTTTCATTTAACAGTGACTGGCCAGACAGGAGACTTGTTCTGTAGCTGGAATCTGCTAGGAGCATTCCTCACACTGTGCAAAGCAGTGATTTCAGCTGCATTTCTGCTCACCCGGAACACCTGCAAAATTCCAGGTAAAAAAACACTGGAAGGCTAAAAGAGGGGGGAACACTTTGAAATGGAGAACTTCCTGAGCAGTTTCTGAGGGTTGGGGTTGCTTCCTGACCTGATTTATTTTTTAAGTTACTTAGGTTTATGCTTTTAAATTTATTTTCCCTTACTAAGTGGGCCTTACGGCCTACTGCCGTGATTGCGATCTTATTAGTCATCCCATTATCTTACAGGGTTTGGGGAAGAAAAAAAGGAAAACGTATAGCCACTGGCGATCTCTGATCCGAGTTTGTTTAATAACAGCATCCTGTTTACTTCTTTTCTCATGTTTCCCCACAAATATTCTGTTCTGCATCTATTTATTATGTATGAGAACTGTCTGCAGAAGGAAACTTACCTCCTGTAGTAGGAATGAACCACACACAGTTCTTACATAGGCTAACGAAAGCTTAAGTGGTCTTACTAGTGGTGTGAACATAGTGGTGTATACTCTGAAGATGTTTTTTTTTTTTAATAGCTCTAAAATGCATACATACATATGGTGCAGAACAAAACAGAGGTTAACAAAAGAGGTGATGAGCTCCCAGTGGAAATAAACACAAAATAACTCCTACTCTCTTCAGTTCCAGTGGCCACTTGGGATGAGCGTGTGTCATGCTGGACCGGTGAGTTCAGCTTGGCAAACTGTTATTAGTCATAATCAGCGTTATAGCCGTGTCTGCAAGCTATGGCCTTGCCATCTGGGTACTGGTAAACTTCAGATGGAAGCCTTGATCTTGGTCTGTGGTTCAGGTCTGACTCTCACATGTGTGCATTTAACAGAATTTTAATTACTGGATTGCGTAGGCTAGGTGCGTGTTTTGTCTGCTTAGTTTTTAAATCTTAAATGCATCAGCCAGAGATTGTGGCATCCCTGTGACTGTGCAGCGTATACGCGGTGTAATAGTAGAAAGGCTGATTACTGTCTTTTTCTGTTCATCAAGAGAGACAATGCAAGGAAAAATGATTATGATTAATAAAATAAGCATATTTCCAATATACCAACTGCTTCCTCGTGGCTGAGTGGTACAAAGGCATCATCTTTAGCCTAAATATTATTGGTATTATAGATATTCCTATGGATTTTGTTAAGTTCTTCCTGTTGAAGGATGGCATGGGAGAAAACATCATGTTTTTTGAGGGAGTTCCAGCCTGGTGAATAGGAAACAGTGATACCTGGCAGACCATTTTCCCCTGGAGCTGTAGATATGCCATTATGCCCTGCCCAAGGGCATTCAGTGAAGGTGGAGATGCTGCAGCTCCTAGAGAGCAATTTCTTTGACTCTCTTCAGCAAGAAAATGCGATCACTTGCTCACAGAGATTCTCATTGTGACTACGACTTACGTTATTTGTTTGTTCCAGTGTTCTCTGACAGGAATATCTAAGGATCAAATTATTAACTTTTGAGCATTACCCTGCTGGGATTTTGGTCTATAAGTTCACAGACATGGTCCTCCATAATCACCAGCCAAAGTGATTTCTTTCTGGCTGGCAATGTTTCCTGCGCTTTTGAGTTTTCCTTCTGCACGTGGGGCTGGATGCTGTCTTAGCAAGTGCAAGCAGCTCAGCTCCTGTATCGCTCTTACCCCGACCCAGGCTACTCGGAGCAGGCGTTCCTTTGTCTGCACCCGCTGAGGGCTGTGGTCTCGCAGCGGTGCTCCAGGGGATAGCGTTGGTTTGAACACACATCACAACAGTCTCACATCAGGAAACAGGTAAATAACCAAGGGTGGAGCAACACTGCAGTTAAGTAAAACAGTCAAGGGAGCTTAGACCAAAACTACACAGCTCCCTTTCCCCTGGGGTGTGCTCTAACCTACATTGTCTCAGGCTCCTTTTTGGCCTAATAGTTCCTAAATTCTTTGTTAGACTGTGGCAATAATTCAGAAGACCCTTTCTTATCCTAATTTGCTTGGGCACTTTAATGCTTATTCACAATTCTTCTTTTGTCTTAACTTAAGGCATTGATCACTGTGGCAGTTTAAGACATCACTGCTTGTGCTGCCTCTCTGATGTGGGTTACTGCCTCACAGAAGAGCTGTCAGAGTGAATGTGCGCTGGGGCTCCTACCTGACAACAAAGCCAAGCTCGCAGCCGGATGATAAAGATGCATCTGAGTCAAGACACTGGGTTTTGAAGAGGATCAGCCAAAATGTAGGGACACATTTCCTTCTGTTGACTTTGCTAGAGGGATGGGAGCTCTAGCCCTAGGTGACAGCTAACAGCTGCAGAATGACAATATCTTAAACTGATGCAGCTGTTGCTAAGTGACTGAGCTAAATTTAGCATTTTAATTTAGCAAATTTAACAAATTAATTTAGTGTACAGGTGTTAATTTATTACCTTAACTACAAATATATTTATTTTCCTTTTTACCTCTTTGCATTTGAGACTGCCTGCCAATAAAGAGAGAAAGTTAATTTGAATCCCTGGTATTGTCTGGTTTCACCATTCTTTCCTAGCTGATCCTGTGATATGATTTATATCTTGCCATCCGATTCCTTAATTGCAGTTTGCAATGACAAAGAAAACTGTGTAATACTTGAATTGCGAGCTTGTCTCTGTTAGAAGCAGGTGAAATAATTATTTGGAAAACCAATCAGGAAGCATGCAAATCTTCCTTGGTGACATGCCTCCTTTAGTTGTGTTGCTTGCTGCCTTCTAGATCGCAAACATCAGTATTAAGATTAGGCTGGCGTTGTGAAAGTGCTTACTTGGCATTTCATCATCAGAATGAGTACTGCTGGATTTTGTGATACTGCTCCTCTGCCAATGTCAAACAGATTTAGGCATAGCGAGCCTTGCATGCTGAAACCTGGACAATCCTGAAACAGCATGTTGAAACAGGAGCTTACAGTTGGATGCACTTTGCTTTGGGGATCGGCTAAGAATTCAGAGACTGATACAGATACCTTGCAACTGGATACCCATGAGAATGAAAGAGCTGAACTGAAAGAGATTAAGCAGCTCTTTGTACATTCTTCCCTGTGAAGTGTAAAGAACTGAGGGCTTCATTGTTTTGTAACCACTTAAAAATTAAAGGGGAAAAACAATTACTTTAGCACAGTCCTCTTGAATATGGTTTTATTAAATGTGCGCTTCCCAGAAATCTAGGCAGATGTGCAAAACCTAAAAAATCCTCCATACAGAGATTGCACAACACAACATTGTCCACTGCGTAACTTCAGTGTTCCCAAGCCCAATTCCCCGTGAGCGAGTAGCTTTCCCACAGTTTCAAACACAATCCACATACATCAGCACTTGGCTCACTTTCTGCACTGCTCTTTGAAAATTATTTACCTTACGCCTCTAGGCCTTTTTTTGTCTGTACAGCCGTTTCCATCGTCCCGCCTGGGTGGGATAAAAGCCACCATCAGCACAGTAAGTTTTAGTATCGTGTCTTCCTACAAGACTGCTAGCTACTAACACAAAACCTTTGCACAGGGGCTGCCGATCTGATGCAAACAGCAATACGAAATGTTTCTGGTTTAGCCTCCCCTGTAGTTCACCTGCCTGCTGAAGATTAGATCTCTGTATGGCTGTATTGAGTCAGGGCTGTTCTACTAGGCTTATGTTTGCTAGGACTGTTAGCATTCAGAGGCACTTTAAAGGACTGAACTCGCCTGAGAACAGAGCTGGGAGACAGGAACTCCTGAATTCACAAACCATAATTGCAGTAGTTTTGCTGCACGGCCTCAGGCTACTGGTTGGGCTTTTATCTCATTTTCCCCATCTGTAACACTGCTCAAAGGGTGCTTTGGTGATTAATTTATGCTGATGAAGTTAATTATTTGGTAAGAATTGAATAATTTGATAAGAATCTCAATATATCCCAGAAAATGTGTCAAAAAGGAAAACAAAATAGCCAGCCCTAAAACTGTTAATTAACAAACCCAGACAAGATGGTGAGACTCAGGACAAAAACCTCATCACAGAAATTACTGCAGTTACAGTGGTGCATTATGAATTATTATATAGATGAAGTTCTTCTTCCACAGCTAATGCAACTTGATGTTCCTCTGATTCCACAGGCAGCATGACAGGGATGGAAAGGTAGAGGATGGCATGTTCCTGACATCTCAGTTGTATCTCGGTAGTATGGGGAGATCTACGTAGTATGCTAGGCTGCCCAGTGGGAAGGCTCACGTGCTAGTATGATGTTACTTTGCAGTTCCTGTAGGTAGGAATTGGAAAGGATATGTGAAGACAGAGAAAACTTGTACTTCCCTCATTTAAGACAATGTATCTAGTTCCATACATGTTCTATTTACAACATTATGCAATAAAATCAATTTAGTAAGTTGTCCTGGTTCCTGCAGAGCAATCTGCAACTCATCAGCGATTTGGAGAGCGCTGAGATGTACATCATATCAAAGGAATTCTGCCGGGCCAGCTCTCTTGGCAGCTTGAAGTGATCTGTATCTCCAGCGTAACTCTGGTTTCAGTGTGACCAACCAGTACGATTAAATTACCAGTGTCACTGGACCCAGCCAAATTGCCCCTCAGCTTTTATAGCTCCCTCTATTGGATTGACTATGGAAGCTGCTCTTTACCTGGAAAAATGGGTACTCCAGCTCAACATTTGTGGTGAGATAATATTGCTACACAAATTTGAGTTATCTTGCTGTTTATAATACTACGCATGCTCCATGTCAGTACGGATTACGTTGTTGAAGACCTTTACTTTGCCCTTTAATAGAATTTAACTGCGCTGATGTTCAAAGCTGGCGTGAAATATCTCAAAATTCAGTGTCGTTTTTCCTAAACATTTAAGTCAGCTATTCTATAATCTTTGTGTTATGATTCACTTAATTTGTCTTGGGCACAATGCAGATAGGTAGGAATGAAGGAAGTTGGTTTCACACAGCTTGTTTGTGAAGCATCAATACAAATCACCCAGAGACTCCACGTCTGTCCGTGCTTTGCAGTTTTTGGTTGCTATTCGTGAAACACAGCGAGACAGAATCTGAGAGATAAGGAAAAGAACGGGGGAAGATTTCTCTCTGCAGTTCATTCTCCAGGGTTTTGTTCAGTCTACTTTTAAATGGCTCAAGCAACTGAAGTGGCTCAGGCTATGACATTTTGGCAGGGTGTGAAACAGACTCTGGCAGAGGTGCTGTGACTGAAGGGCTGGTTTTGTTCCCTCTGAAATGTGTGGCAAATGCCTCCCTAGCTCCAATCAGAACAAGATTGGGTCCTCAGAGTCACGCAGTTTGAGTAAGCTCAGCAAAAACAGCAGAAGAATCTAATTCTGTTACACCACTACATTGTTACAATCTCTTTCAGGCTCACTGTCCTCTGTTTACAGTGTCCTCCAGTGCAGCCAAGACTTTCAGGGTAGAAAAATGAGCTGCTTTTGTTAGGTTTTGAGTAATAAAGTAGCCCCAGATTAGTAGTCCCTGTCTGATGTCTCATTCAGACTGTCTCTTGCATTACATACCCCCCCCCCCCCTTTTTTTTTACCCTGATACTGGAAGTGGAATCTCTCCAGAGGCATACTTTAAAAAAATCAATAAAGAGGAAAAGCTAATTGATTTTTTTACTATTATTTTTATTATTATTTTCTTTATAAGGTAGCCCATTAAACTTGGGCAGTCCCTAATGAAAGGCAGGTTTGCTGCAGTTTTTTACCACACTCTTTCAGAGTTGTGTCCCTTGTTGCCTTGACGTTATAGCTTTCTTTTTTATTTCTCCCCACTTATAGGTAAAAAAACATTTTTTAAAATAATATATTTCTGGATAATTTGGATTAATTTCACTTTCAGCAGTGTTATTCTGGATTTCTTTCTGGTTCAGCAAGAGTTGTTGATTTCAAGTTACCTGTAAATCTACTGTGTTTTCCCCAGCGCTCACAGACAAGTATTTATTGCATCATTGGACTGTAGTACAATAGAATAAAATGAACAGAAAATTATAGGAGAGAAAAGTGGTTCCGAGTGTGTGTCATAAAACCATCACAGCTCTGCAAGCTGAATCCAGGAAGGAAAACCTGTCACAGACTTGTCTGTTGGAACCATCGTTCTGTGCAACAAACTTCCCTTGTGGGCAACGCTGGCTTATTTTTTTCTGAATTCTTTGTAGTGAGGAGGAAAGATTGGAGTTATGGTTCTGGGACAGCTCAGAAAACCTCATTGTACCTGTGGCCACGAAGGTCACCCAAACAGCTCTGAGAAGGCTCTGCCAGGCCCTGTTGTGGGCCAGGGCCACTTGTAGAGGCAGCTGGGCAGGAGGCAGCAACCGTAGCATGTTCTGTCATTTCTGCAGGTATTTCGCCGGTCTGGAGACATGCTCTCACGTGCTTGGGATGTTCGTCTGCCTCTACTATGCTACTTCCCTGCTTCCTGCGCTGTCAGCAAGTTCCTTCATGCTCCAAAGACCCAAGTGAATATGCAGCATTTATGAGCTTCCCCTCTTTCCCCCACCTCACTTCTGCCTACCTCTCAGTGGAACCCCTCTAGCTCTCCCTGAGTGCCTTGTTCCTCGTCTGGGAAGCACGTATTTTACAAACCAGAGCTGCTCTTGTGATTTCTAGGCAAGATGGAGCACCGATCACTAAGGGAATATTTAGACTATATGCATATGCTCACCTTAGGTTGGCTGAGTGGGATCAGGAAAGAAAAGGACTTTTGAAAATGGGGTGAATGACAGGCTGATACTGTTTTCAGCATCTGAAAGCAGGTTTTCCTGTTATAGCACTCATTTGTCTCCACAGATTCTTGCCTGCTGTAGGATTAAAATGCAAATGGTCAGATCCTGGTGTGAATTAGCATAGCTCCAGCAGCTGACCCAATGTGTTCAAAACTTATGAGGGGTGAGGGGAGAAGGCTTAGGCACTGAGTATGTTTTCTACATAAGATTATCAATGGCTAGAGATAATTTTTCAAGAAACAAAACTCTTCAGATCACTGAGAAAACACATAAAATCTAACTCAAAACCAGGAACCAGCTCCACAGAAACTTACAGTGCGGGGCGAAGCTCCCCATATCTCTTTAAGCTTGAATTAACAGCATGCCTCAAAACTGGGATATATGTGCTTAGATTCAGCTGTTAGCTAATGAATCAAAGACTGACCTCATTGTTAAGCCATTACCCATCTGTATTTTATGACTTCCAGAGATACATAAGGCTTCCAGAATCAAATAGTCACTTGTGCCTCCCCTAGTATTCATCCTGACTTGCTGACTGCTCACCAAAGCACTGAGTGCTCTTAGCTGTCACTGTGCAATTTCCTGGCTAAAGGAGATCTGGAATGTAAAAGTATTCATCACCAGAGGTTTTGCTGGATTCCAGGACTTCAATGAAGCAGTAAGAGATGATTTAAAATTGGAATGGCATAAAGATTCCTCTGAGTTTTCAACCAGCTATAGGGTAACTCAACCAACAAGAAAGGAGAACCTGAATTATTTGGGATTTAAGTGTCAAAGACTGTACCAGGTTGTAGTTAATATTATATCTGTGCCACACAGATCCCGAGTCTGTAGTGTAAGCCACTCAATACAGAAATGAAGGACCAAGTGGCATTTGGGAACCTCTCTGGTATGACGCTCTAACTATTCATCCAGAATAAAACAACTGGATATAGCCAAATACAGAGAAATGGTATTGCAGAAACAGTAAGTGCATAAACTGGATTTTCAATTTCAGTTAGTGAAACTGCAGAAAGTGCTAAGATCAAACACAGGTAATTCAGAGCCAGGTTTGCTAAAATGGCGGCCCTGGTTCTTGTCCCTGTATTTGACCTTGTTCTAGGCTGGGAAATCTTAGTAAATCAGAGTTCGGGTTGGATCCCTTGGCATAAGCTGGCCAAGGTTTAAGCTGTTTCTCCAGGATGGTAAAGAAGTGCATGTCCATGTTAAATACACACCAAACGTAATGTGCTCCTTCCATCCATTTTGCAGCTGTCGCTAGCTTTCTTTGTGGTGGCTGCTACACACCATGTAACATCAGGATAGGTGAGATAGGACCCAGGTGTTGCTGCTCTCTACCGGTCAAGTGTTCCAGCCCATTTGTTGTTTTGCTACTTGGCTTTTCTGGCATTGGTACACCCTAAAATTTATGGAGGAAATGAAAGATTGCTGCTACTGTGCATGCTGACGTGCTTTTGCGCGTTCATTTTAGACAAAAGCACTTGCTCTTGTGCATCACAGGTTCGCACCCAGAAACACATTTTCCACTGCTTTAGTCCATTGTGTTACCTGGACAAAGTAGAATGAAAAGGAGATAGTTCTGATTTTGAAGTGTTTTGTGTATATTTTGCAGAGCTGTACAAGCTTATATGATATGTCGGACAGCAATGAATCATAGTCTGTCTTCTTCATCACTTCACACCACTATAACAACATTATTTTGCTGGATTTACTTCTAATTTACTGGGTGAGAAACCTCCAGGCGGTAGTATGCTGACCCACTGTCACCTTCAGTTTTGCTTGCCATTACTTGCTATTTCTCTGTCTTGTTGGTGAGCTCTTTCGCTGAGGAACTTTGTGTACGTGTGATTATAGGATTCCTTTTTCTTTTTTCTTTTTCAGATCCTTGTCTGACTACTACATCTTAGAAACTTGTTGTTTTCTCCATATATGTGATAATTCTTCAAGACATTTCATGAACTCCGGTTGCTTCCTTGTAGGCTGAGGCCAACTTGTCTATAATTGCTCAAGTAGGTTAAAGGAGTGGACAGATGACTGCAGGTGACTAAATTGGTACATCATAACAAGTTACTGTTTATCAGCTGAGATTTAGCTTCTGTGATTTCACATGCCCCTGTGTTCCCTGTGCATCATTTCAGTCAAGACTTGGGGATTTGATCTGGCTGAAGAACATGCAGTAAAAATCTTAGGTGGACAGGTTTCCTGGTCCCTCCCAGGTGCACAAATAGCTGTGCTGGCACAATGCAGGGAGTAGCTTAGGAGCAGAGATGCACAGCAGGGCAAGACCTATCAATGCTGCTATTGCTGACAATAATAAATCATCAGGCTATGCCCTACAGTAGCCGGGCTGCTCGCTCAGCTGTACATCTAAAGGAGAGGAAACTGCAGTTCTTATATGATCACTGTAAAATCAATTGTTTAACAGAGTTGGTCTTTGAGGCCGGGGCCTGGTGCCAGGGTTCTTCCCACAGAACACAAGAGACACTTTTGCGGTGTAAGGAAACCCTTTCCCCCTCATATTGAAAATGGGCCGTCTGAATTTATCCTGAGCGCAAGGCAAGATGAATCACTTCCCTGACCCCCCCCAAGCATTTTCTCTGCCCTGAGTACTTGGAATGCAAATAAAATGATCTGCATTTCACTCATTCCTGTCTCAAGTACCGAATTCTGATTTGCAGCAGTAGCTCTATATCCCATTCTGATACTGTGCACGGACATCTCGAACACCTCTCCTTCCATATGTCTGGGAATCCTCTCTGAAATATCCAGCAATAGCTTCAGACAAAGGAATTTTGAAATTTGGGTAAAGTCAGAAAGCTGTAAGTATCATAATCCCAGGATATTCCTTCAAGATGTCTCTTTAGGATTCTGCATTACTACAGAGTAGGATAAGAAAACAGTTCTGAACATTTTGGTGAAACCCCTTGGCAGTGAATAAATAAAGATTTAATTGAATGATTTCTGAATCAAGTTAACCTGTGTGTAGGTAAAGTCTTTTCTCAGCTGTAAGTGGCTTTGAAACACCCATCATTAAAGTACAATATTCTCTTGGTTGTTTCATGCTGCTGTAAGTACCTTTATACGGATATAAAAAGAGCCGTAGCAGGGTTTATATAGACATAAACCAGCTGTATGTGGGCCAGGCCTTAAGTCAACCACTGCAATTAACCTTACGCCACCATTCTCCATTTTATTGTTAAGCGGTTGAATAAATATATTTGCTAAAACATCTCACAAAGAAGGCATGTTTGTGAGTGCTTTGGAACAATCTCTTGCCCGCCTTCAAAATTTATTTTTTAATTTATCAGGGTGCATCCCTGTTTCTTAACGGGCTTTGTGATTTAGAGTGTGGTACAGAAGGAAGTTACTCTTCAGGTCTCAGTAGAGGATAGAAAGGTAAGCGCGTTCAGTTTTAACGTCAGCTCTGAAGGTGCCTCTGTTGTGGATGTGGCCTTGGAGCTCAGCTGCGCACTTTCCTCCTCAGCTCCCTCCCTGCAGCAGTCACATCAGCACGACTCCCACGGAGCTGGGGGTTTCTTGGTACAGGCTGATCGTGGCTGCCTTGGAAGCGAAGGCACTGATCCATGGCCCCGTACTGACTTAAACACCCTTACGCTGCGTCCAGCTGACAGCCTGCGTACAGACCGTGCTTCGGGTGAGTTCCTGCAGTGGTTTTGAATCGAGTTTTCAATTTATCCAACAGAGGGAAGTAATTCCAAGTGTGCAGTTCCACGACAGGTTAAGCTGATTGAAATCAGCTCTGCTGCAGTCCAACCTTCCCTGCCAGTCCTGGCCTCGCATTCTCACTTCCTCTATTTGTTTATTTTTTTGTAGGATTCATTTTCTGCTGCTTTAGTTCCTGAACAAACTTATCACGGGAACTGATAAATGTTGGTATGAGGGGGAAGGGCAAGACTGTGGCAGTGCTGTCTCAGTTTAAAGGCAGGTCTGATGTGGTGACCTGTATTACGCGTCTCCCTTTTGTCTTTATCTACCTGCTTCACTTGCCATGTTATGTCTGTATGTCTAGGCAACGCGTTCCCAGCACGCAGCCTCACCGTGCCCATGCTCCGATCCTGGTAGCAGTGCAGCTGAACGTCTGTGCCACCAAATCCCTCCTCTTTTTCTCTCTCAGCACAAGCGCTGAGCTGAAAACTCCTGCTAACAAGGGTGACAAGTTTCCAGTGAGCTTTGGATCGCGGGGAGAGCAAACACACAGAGCCCTGCAGTATAAGGTATACACATCTCGGCTTGTGCAGGGCAGAGCCCATTTTCCTTCTCGCCTTTTTTGGCTCTGCATGCACGCAGTCCCTCGCCCAATGGAGCCGGCTCTGCGATGGCACGGCGCGATACGAATTACAGAAATAAAGTCATTACAAGGCTACGAGTGCTGGCACACCGCTGGTGTGATCCCAACGTATTTCATCCCGGGCCAACCCCGCTCCCTCCCCAGTGCACCCCAAAAGCTGCCGATCCAGGTGCCGGGCACCAAAGCTGGACCACAGCCCCCCTCTTTTCCCAGGGGAAGCTCCACCGGGAGGGTGCCAACACTACTCCCTCCACCCCCCAAAAAAACCAAACCCACAAAAACTTTTCACCCCGGGCCGCTCGGCGGCGATGCTTCCCCCTGCCCCGCAGGGGGGGCCCTGCCTCTCCCCCCACCCCCGGAGCCAATGGCAGCGGCAAAGGCGGGGAGGGCGAAGGGAGGCGGTGCCGGGGCGGCCGGAGGGCGGCGTGGGGAGCGGGCAGGGCGGAGAAGCGGGCAGCACCTTGCGGCGGGAGGAAGGTGAGTCCCGGCGGGCCGGGGAAGGGGATTTCCTCGCCTT
>VXAA01005852.1:675392-725787 GCA_013399115.1 Anseranas semipalmata | reverse complement strand
GGGGGGGGCGGGTTGGGGGGGGGGGGGGGGGGGGGGGGGGGGGGCCCCGGGCGGGGCGGGGGGGGGGGGGGGCCCGGGGGGGCGGGGGGAGGGGGGGGTCGGGTGCTCTGGGCGAACACAAAAGAGCTGGGGAGCTGGCCCCGTGCTGGGCGATGGGGTGGTGCAGCCCCGGGCTTTGTGTGGGCAGGGAGCGCAAGGATGGAGGGGGGGAGCGCCTCTCTCCTTCCCCCCCTACCCCGCTCCGCTTGGGTGTGTGTGTGTGGGGATCGTGGCTTTTTGCTGTTAAAGTACCTAAAAGCGAAGCTGAACTTAGGATCGTGGCATAATTCGGATCGGAAGGGACCTCACGAGGTCTCCAGCCTCCCGCTCGGGGCAGGGGCTCTGCAGCAGTGAAGAGACGTTGCGAGGTGGGTGCCACCTCTGGGTGCCTTTGGGCGCTCCCGAGAGCCTGAAGAGAGGCAGCAGCAGCGGCAGGACGAGCCCTCTGGGGCAGTAACCCTCGTCCCTTCCTCTGGGCATGGAAATGCCCCAACCCACTGCTCTCCCGTGCCTGCAATCCCCGTCCTTGCTGCTTTTGTTATCCAGAGGGCTTAACATTCGTGGTTATTGGGAATAGCTGGCTCCGTCCGGGTGCGGGTCATGGTGCATCTGCTCCTGCTGGGCATTACTTGATCTTTATTCAGACATTACCTCCAAGAGTTTTTCTTCAGGAGCAAGATTTATAAATAAATAGATGTCAAGACCTGGCTCTTTGCTGGGGGACTTGTTAGCAGCTGGAAAGTATGGACTTTATGTGGTGATTAAGTACACTCTGTGTGTGTATATATGGAGATATATTATATAGAAAGAGCAACTGTAAGAGATGTTTCGTCTTAGCCAAGCTTTTTAAAGTGAAAGCGGGTATTGTAGTCGGGTGAAATGGCTGTGTCGGGCACAGGCGGAAGAGTGTTTGTTCTCCTTGCCTGCAGTTACTCTTTGTACAGTGACTCATGGATGCCTTTCACTGAATTACCTCCCCCTTCTCCATACCTGGAGTTTCCTGGTGTTGCGCGCATTACCTGGCAGAGCAGGGAGCATCTTCACATCTGCTGCTCCGAAGTCTCGTAGCGTGGGTGCGTTATTCTTGCTCCCGGCTTTTTAGGATGAGGCTGGAAAAACTCCTCCTTGTGGAACGGTTCGTGTGTGTGTCCGCTGCATGCTTAGAAATTACTTTTCCCTCTGCGTTTTCTGTGGATTAGTCAGAGGAGGAAAGCTTGTTTCTGCAGGGAGAACAGACAGCACGGTGGAAACTTAAATGTGTCTGAACACTGAATCTATTAAACTAAGGATTGCCCCTCTCTTGTGCCGGGGGACAGAATTGGTTCCCCAGCTGTGTTACACAGTACAGATAAGTTTAGGATGGGAAACTCCTAAGCTGGGTGGGTATTCAGCCGTTCTGAGTCTTGTGGGGAGAGACTGGCTACCTCAAATGAGGTGATATAACGACCATTCTTGGACTTGGAAATGAAACCCAAAGTAAAATCGAACGGAGAAATGCTCTTGTAGCATGACAACAAAAATTCTTTGAATTCTAGGGAATGCTGTGTGCTCTGGATGTTGCTCAGAGGAAAGGGGAGGAAACACAAGGCTTTTGGCTCATGCTTTTCAGCACAGGGGTATTAGAAGAAAAGTGTGACAAGCCCAGCATAACTTCCACAAGTGCAAATATATGGCTTGTTTATTGTGGTTTTGACTGCCTTGCTTGCACTAGACTGAAAATGCTAACCTTTTTTTTTTGCCTAAAAGGTCAAAGAACTGTTTGATCACTGCTGGTTCTCCTGGATCCTTTTCCAGGTCTGTGCAGAGCTTTCCTCAGCTTTGACTGCAAGTGCATGAATTTCACCTAGTTTGCTAACTAGACTAGACTTTTTTTTTTTTTTTACTTGAAATATGAGTGAGCTTCAGCGTGGCTTCTTTCTCTCTTTTACGCACCTGTCTCACTTCTAGGCGTGGGAAGTCTCGTAATTTCAAAACCATAGTTGTTATGGCCCAGTTCCCTTATATTCTTAAGGGTGTACAGAACCACCTAGAGCTGAAATAGACTTTTCTCAGTAGCAAAATACAGAAATGATCCAGAGCTCCACCCATCAAGTGACCTGGGTTTACAGTTCATCCTGTCAACTGCAGATGATAACAGAAGCGAACAGACTTTGTAAAGAGTCTGAAAAACAGCCACTCTTTGTGAGGAGGTACCAGAAACAGACTGAGACCAAGCATCTATAAAGAAAAGCCATATTTCTTTAAACCTTAGTGAGTTGTTAGCCCTTTGACACATACAAGAATATCTCTTGTTGGCTTTTTAACCTCTGTGGGAAGGCAAAAGAATATTGTATGCCAGCACTGTACTGGGTGAGAGCACCTCTTTCTGTGCTTGGCAAGGAGCTGGACTCGCATGTTCAGCCTGTGTAAGGAATTGGGGAGAATGTAGATATGTTCTGCGTGATGTTGACGCTTGCTCTTATGGAAAAAAATCATTTGTCTAGCGTGTTGCTTTTCATATGCACTTGCACAGTTCTCACCTGGGGTGAGAATGAGATGGTGGGGTCCCTTCTCTCCGCTGGGAGCAGAACTGGGGCTGTCAGTGGATGCTCACCTACACGTTATGTAAAGTCCACCGGGATCGATTCTTCCCTTCTGAGCAGAAGGCATGTGATGCTCTTAGGAATGGATAGCTTAAAACCCCCTGATGCTATTTATGCTAACCAGGCTTTTCCTCAAACTTAAGTCCAAGCTTGAAATTCCTGAACTTGGGTGCAGCTGCGTGTGGCACACACAGATGTGGATGTCATGGCTGTGAGGGGCAGCACTCGGTGCTGCCGCTGGTGACACGAGCTCCTGGCTTTGTGCAGGCGAGGAAGCTTATTTTTGTCCTGTCCATCCCCGGGCACATCCTCAGAGCTGGAGATGGAGCCTGGGTCCTCCCGTGCTGTCTCCTTTTCAGCACGTGGCATGAAGTGCATTTCCAGGGGAATTTGATGAAACAGTGGAAGTATTCAGGTCTGGTTTATGTGCCAATATACTTCTGGTAAATTGTCTGGGCTCTGGTTCAAACTGGCAATCCACGTGTTCTGGCTTCCCGTCATACAACCAACGATGGCCTTTCTGTATCTCTTGCATCTAGTTTGAGACGCAGGTTAAACAATAACTGTCCTCCCATGGTTTCTTTCCGTCTTGCCATCTGTGGTCTTTGGACCTGCTATATAGCCTATGTAGCCAGTTTATTTCACCCTTACGCTGATACAACTGCCTTAAAACCATTATTTTTCCTACTTCCCGTTTAGCATCAGTGAAGTCAAGTAGAGGCATCCTTCTTTCGTCTTAGGTTTAAGAAAAAAAGGAGGGGGGATGCTGATGAGATAGAAGGAAGGTCCTATTTGGGGAAAAACAGAGCAATTCAGAAGACTGCAGAAGCAATAAACAAGTATCCTTCTGAAGGGAAATAATTTCTCCTACAGTAGCCCTTTGTGATCCCGATTAAAGTGTAAGAGGCATGGCATGTGATATATTGTGCCTACCTTGAAGTATATGACATATAGCCGCAAACATCTCCTTGATCTTGGCCTTTAGCTGTGGGACTACAGGTAAATCAAGTGGCAAGTACGTGTTGTGTACAAGTGGGGCATAAAGCCTTGTTTTGTGCTTTTGTTCTCTTCTTTTTCCATACAATTAGTTCATATGTCTGATCTAAATGGATAATGGGGGAGGAAAACAATTACTGTTCCTATTGTGTGTGCTCTGGGGGCAGTTTACCCTAAAGCATCATCTCCTGCTGGTACGAGCTTGATGCATGTAGTTAGAGTTGTCTGTCCGCGATTTACAGGTGGTGTAGAATCATGGCATTGGATGACTTTACAGATGGCAGCAGAGGGAAGGAAAATCAAACACAAAAGGTTAAGACACAGTTTGGCAGACTGGCTTCCTAAGGTGAAACAGCACCGCTTTGGGATGTGGAGTTACTTTCTGTAAGCGTGAGTAGGGCTGTGAACCGTCAGTTCTCTTAGTGACTGTAAGTGGCACACAAGGATTTTACGTGGAGGCTCTCTTATAAGATGGAGCGCGTTCCTCAGGGCTTATGTTCTGTTCACGAAACAAGAGCTGGAGTGAGAACTATCTTTCACTTGAACTGGTGTCTTACTGCATGTGGTTTTTCTCCTCATTAGCATACAGAAAGCTTTGTATAATGTGCAATACCTTATCGTTTCTTTAGCGTAAAGGATTTCCAATATAGATTGTTTCCTGCACTTGCACATTGCACTCCCTGCTGATTTTAAGATATGAGTGCCTTGGCCACTTAACTCAAACTCCTCTGTAGAGAGCGGAAAAGTGATTCCTTTTGTAAAAATTGGCTTTATTTCTCCCAGCTAACTGTAAGTGAACGTTATGCAGTTTCACCAACAGGTTTAATTTACGGCTTTGTGCCAGGATGAATCTATCATTTGCCTTTATCAGGTATTTCAAGAATGTCTTACTTCAGTCTTGCTTTGGAGAAGCTGTAAGTCAGAGCTGAGTGTAGAATTCATGTGCATCCATAATTCAGACTTGTTTGGGATGAAGGATAAACTGGTTTCCTCCATCAGCAGCACAGAGGAGTAGATCCTTCTGTCCCAGTAAATCCAGTCCGTGCTACTGAAACTGTTGGGTTTGTTTCAGCTCAAGGCCCTGTTCCTTTGTAAGGTGCAGCATGTGTTTGAGGCCATTGCTGAGCTCTGTAACCCTCTGTGTTAGGTAGAGGGGAAAAAAAATATGAGGCCATGCTTATAATGATCCTTTGCTTTTTCTAGTTCATTAAGCTGCTCACCTGAGTCTGAACTCAGATGTCCCTTCATAATAAAATGTAAATTTAAGTCAGGTAACAGCTGCAAAGACCAGGGAGTGCATAGCACAGAAAGGAGTTAGCAGCAAATGGACACATCAGAATTGGAAATGCAATATTGATTAGTTCATTAAAATTAATAAGACACTCAATTATAAAACATCCATTACATTTTGCAGTTCTTCTGGAAATAGAACAATTTGTATGTTCTTATCCTTTCAGGAACACCTCACTCAAGACGAGTTTTAGTGTCATTTCCTTTGCTAACCACAGAATGCGTTAACTCTTTCTGTAGCCCAAGTTTGTCTGCGTTTTATTTAGTAAAGCGTTGTTTTTAGTAGCCCATTGTTTTCAATAAACTGGAAGACTTAGTCTAAGACTTAGTACTTAGTACTAAGACTTAGTACTAGCTAACAGGTGCTTTAATTGAAAGTGATCCAAATCCGTGTATTACTGGAATAATGACACTATAGTTAAGGTCAAAAGACAGATATTCAAATACAGATTAATTTATAGAAAATCAAACAAATCTGCTTAAAAACAAAGCACATAGAGGGAAAATTTACTTAAGCTCAGGAACTCGAGAAACAAGCTTGTGAAAGGGAATGTTGGTTCGTAGAAAGGAAGTGTGTCACATTTTTCCTTATTCTTCAGAAATATGTTATATGACCTTTATAATGCAGAAATAGAGTTTTCAGGCTACAGATTTGATTGCCTTGTGGACCTTTAAATGACTTTAGGCTTAATTTCCAATATGAATCTCTGGTTTTGTTTTTACTAAATATTGAACGTTGTTTAAATAATATCTCTAATAAAGGATTTCCTGGAGATAGTTTGAAGCACTTGACTCTTGGCACTTCTTACTGAACTGAGAAATTGCTCTAGGAATACTTGCTTTCCATGCAAGAGTGGGGTTGGTGGAAGATAAAGACATGAAACGAAGATCCTGGAATGATTGTTTAGTACAGATTCCCCGAGGGCTGTACTGAATGGCACTTTTCATGGATGTGGTCACTGCTAATTCTTTTCTCCACAAACGTTTGATTGAATTGTATTGCTAGAGTACCCAGGAGAGCCGGCTTTCCTGTTGAAACCACAAAATGTTAACCACAAGCATATAGTTCACATCCCTGTTTTGCCTTGCTGCTGTGCTCATCTTCAGTCCCACTTGGGAATAAGATGCGAGTTCAACTTCAGGCTTGCTTCTGTGGCATTGCAACCACAGCAGCAGATGGTAATGGGAAAGCTTTGGGAGCTGAACTAAGAGGGGCAGCCTGGAAATGAATGGTGATAATGCTACATAGCCCTTCATTTAAACCATCCACTTTCTGATAATCAAAGTCACTGCTGAGGTTCTTTGGTAAAATGTATGCGTGTTGTGGGTGTGTGTTAAGGGGTTTGGTCTTTCTGTTAAGCTCCAAGATTCTGGAGATGAGAAAGCTGAGCAAAAATCTGTGTCACACAAAGGAGGCTTCTCCCACTCCTATCTGTAGAGCAAAATGACAGAATTTGATCCAACTGTGCCTTGAAGACTTAAATAATGAGACTTAAGCATGCTTGAGCCTCCAGCTCCTAATTTTGTGTGGGAAAGTGAGGGTGTCTACAGCATCTTAACATTAGCTTATTAACAGTATAACTTCGTTCAGCACAATCGCCAAAATCTTCACTGGGGAGCCTTACAGAAAGCCAGAGAAGTTGTGAAGGGAGGAAGGAGGAGGAACTGCAGCACCAGTGACAGCAATTGTATCACACTTATATTGAACTAATAAAAAAAAATCTCTTCTAATTTCTGGCTCATCACATTTCTCAGTGTTGCATCAGCCTCCATGTCGTGGTAATAAGGTGACAGGTAAGAACTGCAGTCTCTTACGTTACAAATTCTTCTCCTATGCAATTTTTGACTCTCTTGATAGCAGAGATGATAGTTAAAAAGGCTGTACTAAACTCAAAAAGCAGCAGAAGTCTCCTCTATGGTGAAGCCAGTGCCAAAACAGCCTGAAAGAGTGGGAATAGAACTACTTTTCGAGGCTGGCTTTAGTCCCTAGCTCCCTTGCTCATGTTCCTAAACAAGATTTTGAAGACATTTGTATGAGCAAAATTAAGCTGCCTCTTTATCTTGATGAAGCTGTAGCCTGGCAATGTCAGACTGCTTTCTCTCCTTTGGTATCTGGGAGCACTGACAATCATTAAATGTAACTTGGTGTGTATGTGGGAACTAACTTTTGCATTCCTTCTGTATGGTTTTTTTTTTTTTTTTTTTTCACCCTCTGTCTCCATTCCTTAATTATATCTCTTAAAGCCCGTCTTTTCTTTTCTTTTTTTCCTTCTTCCTTTCTGCAGTAACGTTGTTCATCTCCTCTCGATCTTTATTTTCCCTGGCCACGCAAGATTGCTGAGAAATGGAGTCCTGATTCATCTGTGATCCTGAAGATGCCGGGCAAACCCAGATGAGCGATAGGGAGGTAGTGTGTTTTGTCTTCCACCCCACTAAGAAGCAGCTGCTTCAGGGCTTGGGAGGGGGATAAAGATTGGACAGGGGCAAGAAACCTTAGACTCATTGACTTTGTCTGTCACGAAGGCAGTTTTGCTGATGGGATATCCAGAAATCTTTAAAGGTGTAGATTTCATTCAGAAGGGCTGAGGAGGTGAGGGTAGGGCTGGGAATGGCTTTTTCTTCAAGAAGAAAAAGCTCAGATGTCCTCCAGCGTTCTTCTGGAAGCCAGAAAGTAGAACACAACTGTTGTATTCTTCTGTGCAGGCTGTCTTTAAATGGAGGCAGATGGTCATAGGCAGAATTTGAATTCTAGGTTCAATAAAGGCACATTCCCCAGTTAGACAAGGCAAAGCAGTGTCAAGTTTTAGAATTAAACAGTATCTGCATGCTTCAATGACTGGTCATCAAGTGACTCACTGCACTGTCATAGTAGGACTTCTGGCTTGCACAGGGAAGTTCTGCTTGCTGAAACAGCATCCTGCCAGCCCACATCAACAAGCCCCCCTCCCAAAACTTGTGTCTGATTTGCTCATGGTGAAGAGGGGTTTTGGAGGGACAGGGCAGGAGAAGAAGGCAAGGGTAGGTTTAAAGATCAGACGTCTCATTACCTCTTTGTGTTGACTTCCCAGTGCCAGCTTTTTCATTTGTTCTGTGTTTGTGTCTCTGAAATGTGCCCATGAGTTGCAAAGGAAAAACATTCAGAAGCGATGAGCTGGCCAGATTTGTAAGAATTCAGTCATTTACTTGGTCCAACCAAAAATGTCTTTTCTTGTCTGTTATGACTTCTTTTAAAATTATTGGCTACTTAAAAAGAATGCTAATGTTGAAATGATCTCAGCTTGAGTTTTCTTCATCTCCCGCAGCTGATTACGGGAGGATCATGATTTTTTTTTTCTTTGTTTAATACACATCATCAGATTTATTTTAGATTCTGCTTGCTTTTTTAGGAACCAATCCTGTGTAATACTAGGTACATCCTGCAAGAGCCCTTCCTGCCTTCTGATCCAATACTTATTCATCCTGGGACTTAGTCCAAATGCCACCAACAGTGCTTGTGAGAGCTATTTTGTTGTTGTTGTTGGCTTTTTTTTTTTTTTTGTAGTTTCAGAAAAATTTGGTCATATGCTGACATGGCATAAATGCATCAGTGTGCACTTCAGGAGATAATGGTGACGGAGATTAAAAAAATCTTACCCAAGTGGCAAAGGGCTTTTTGCTCTTAACATCATAGTTATTTCTGTCATCAGGCTTCATGTTTAGTATCACAGTGCATGTCTCGAGTATCTGCTGATGTTCAGTTGCTTTCTGAATCCCACCCTGTTATTTTGGCTCGGTATCCAGCAGCAGTGACTTCAGCAAGGTGATCTCATCCTGCTTGTGGTGTAGCTGTGTTTGTTTTTGAAGACTTGAGGTCCTAAAATGTGTTCCATCTGTACCTCATGTAGGCATAGGTAAATCCCCTGAAATCCGGTTTGGTGAGCATGGGTGATCTCTGGTTTGTCCTCCTCCTTTCTGGTGAATTCGCGCACTGTGCTGGTGGGGCTCTCGTTAACGTTTGTCTTCTCACTGGGATGCGAATGGGGTGAGCAGTAAAAGGCTTCTGTAGCTTAGCTTCTGCGAGTTTCAGCACAAAAACTGTTTGACCTCTCTGTAAGAGCTGTGATCCTAAATTCCTCATGAAGTAATCCTACAAATTCAGAAGGAAGGAATCTGTGGTTGACTTTGCATTCTTCTTGATTAGCAGATTAGAAGCTTGTGTTTGCTTTTTTTTTTCCAGAAACCAGCTCTCCCTCCCGCCCCATCTCATCACAAAACTATAAAGCCAGGATGTGGCTGTTGGCAGCTCTCTTCCTTTTGATGTGGTCAACTAAAAATTAATATTAAAAATATAACTCTGAACTTGCATTTTCTTGGAGACTGAACGCGTGATGAAAGGACAGGACGGTTCCCTCTCCACCTGCCGGGAGCTTGCTCCGTGCTTGAGTTTTTGTGGGAGGCTGTGGTCGGGGGGTGAAGCTTGACACAGCTGAGCTCATCGGGGCACGCTGCCATCCAAAGGCAAGGGTGCTTTTCCCTTTCAGCACTTGACTGTGAGCTGACCTGGCAGAAACTTAACAGAGCAACGTGGGTGAATATGGCTGTAGTGTAGTATTAAAGATCCCAGAGCTGTCTGTGGGTTTGAAACCTTGATGTAAGGGCTGTAAGACATGAGGCTAGATCTGGTGGCTTCTCAGGATTAGTTCACGAATAACTGCCTTCTTACTCTTGAAAGAACTGCCATTAGGGTACCTGCTGTGTGTAGTCTTTTATTTTTGTTATTTTGATCTTAACTTCCTCTCCCCCCAAGGTCTCTGAATCTCTTCCACCTGCTCATTCAGCTCCTGCTGGTCCTGCTTATGCTCAGTATCTCAAAGTCCTTGGTACAAAATGGATTTTGACTGACTGATTCTTCGTCTTTAATAAATATATTTGGGAGAAAGAGCTTGACAGAAGATCACGACTGGAACACATATTTGTGCTGTTCTCTTCTGTCTGGATCCTCCTTTGATTCAGTGTGGAAGCACAATGCTTGTAATCTCTGCCATGCTGTAGAGACTTCTAGGCTTTGACTAGGAGATGCTTTCAAAATACGTGTTAGTGTAGCAAAGCATTTGGGGGGTTTTCCCATCATTTGCCTGCATAATATCTTGTGAGCATTATATGTTTTCTAGTAATCTTGAAAAGATGATTCAGAAATGAAAGGAAGCTTTCCACAGCAGGTTATAAGCTTTCACCTGGGACCAAACTTCTTGTTGATGTCCTGCCGAAACATTAGTTTTAATCCATGGCAGAATTAAGTTGCTAATACTGCTGCCAGTCTAACTGACATTATTAAATAATCCTGTTGGTTTCCTGTGCTCCTTCCACCTTGCAGTCCTTCGGTTCATGATTGAGGCGCTGTAGTGCAGGATCCTGGCTTGCTCATTGGGGTGCTGACATTCTCTGTCACCTTCCAGCTAAACCCTGCCTACAAAGGCTCACAGGGAGAATGAAACAGCTATGCTGGAAAGGTAAAGTGCTTTCTTCTGTCATGCAGGTTTAAAGGGCAACACAGAAGCAGCGGGTGCAAGGGGAGCAGGAAAACACGTTTCTGAATAGCCTGAAATATGTACAGAGACTGGCAATATTTGTGCCTTGGAATCCGTAGCCAGGATGAAAACAAGATGAAAAATTTTCCCGTTGTCAGGAACTGTGCAGCAGGTATCTGGTAAGATCTGCTGAACATGAAGGAACAAAAAAAATCTGGTCATTTTTTTGGTAACCCGGGGACATAACTCTGGTAGTAGCCTGTGGGTTTTAGTGGGAACATTCAGGGACTGTCTCAGCAGCACTTCGTGTGCCTAACCTTGAGAACAAAAGTAGAGCGTTTCATGTGGTTATGTACTGAAAGATGTGGGTAGGCATCTAGTGGGAATCCAGAAAGCGCGTGGGCGCTTGATTCCCTCGGAAACTGTTGGGATTTGGCACCTAAGCTGGTAAAGTATTTTTAAAAACTCTTAAATATCTTTCTGAAAATTGGGTCTGATGTTGCTAATCAGTCTGAGGGGTGAGATTTTTTTTTTCTGAAGTAATTGCTGTCTTTGATCCTTGTTACTTTCTAGCAGATAAACAGGAGGAAATTGAGGAAATTGCAAAGCAAGAGGAATGACTGTGGGGTTAGCAAGATTGACTCAAAAGGAAGATAAAAGCCTATAAACATGTAGTTTTATAATACGAGGAGGTCAGAACTGTTTATAGGTTTCTGAAAGGTATAAGTGGCAAGGAATGGAGGGTGTGGAAGAAGGAAACTCTTTTGGTCTCTCTTCTGCAAGCACCTGTGCAGGCAGGTAGCTTCACACACAGCCTCATCCGAGAGGAGGACTTCACTGAACTTGTGTCCGTGCCTGGAGTATTACAGGGATGTGCTGGGGAGAAACAGAAACCCTTTGCGTGGCAGCGAGGAAGGTGCCTGCTTTTGTACTCCAGCCAGGGTAAAACATTTAAATCTGCAGTTGTTGGCACCTCTGATTGCGTGACATCTGTGAGTGTCATCACAACAGCTTGCACTGAAGTTATTTTCCATGCTAGCCAGCCTTTCGGATGAGGAGGAGCTCAGACAGGAACCACTGCCTTTTATGCTTGCTTTTTATATCCATTAAGATATAGAAATTGTATCCATTGGGATATAATCCATTAGGGGTTGCACCATGGCGGGTGCGTGATGTCAAAGGTGTAAAAAGGTCACTTGGAGTTGGTAAAGCCCTAGCAGAGGATTGCTTGTATCAGAGTTAAATGCTGAAGGTACTGGGGACATTCCCACACCAAGTGCACTGTTTGCAGCCGGTGGGTCAGAGAGAAATAAAAGAAAAATTAGACCAAATAGATAAGTTAGATGTTAATAAGTCACCAGGGCTGAGTGGCATTCAACCAAGAGTCCTGAGGAACTTGAATGTGAAACTGCAGGACTGCTGCCCAAGCTTATTATTTAAGCATTATTAAGCATTTATTATTAAGCATTTATCACTAGAGACTGCCGCTGTGCCAGAGGACTGGGTTGTTGCCAGTGCAATTCCCGTCTATAAAAAGGGCTCTGGAGGGGATCCTGGGAACCACACACCACAAAGGCATGCTACCAGTTTTTAGGAATGGAAAGGTCTGAAATAAGGATCTCTGAACACATGGATTTGCTGCTGGGAAAGAGTCAGTGTGGCTTCCGAAAACAAAAATCCTGCTGCACTACCCCATGAAGTTCTGTGGGGTGTTGGTAAGAAAGGGGTTGAAGTGGATGCGGTACATTTGGATTTTCAGAAGACTTTTGTTAAGATGTGAAGCTGCTACAGGGTTTACAGAAAAATTGTCTTAAAGTTTGAAAGCCACGTGAATAATAGGAAGTAAAACACTGGGTATAATTTCACTTTTCAGCATGGAAAGGGAAACGTCACCATGCAGCAGCAACCAAAAAAGCCACCATCCTCATCGGGGACGGGATGAATGGTATCATTTTGCTATGGTATAAATGCTGGTTATGCCCGCATCTCCCGTGTGGTGCGCAGTTCTGGTCTCTACAGCTGAAGAAGGGGAGAGTGGAGGACCAGAACGGCAGCCAAAAGGGGTGAAGAGATGGGCTGCCTTCCAAGGAGAGGCACAAAAGCTGGGACTCGTCTGTCGGCGAGAAGGAGGAGGAACAGGGGTGAGGTTTAAATGATAAAGTCGGTGCGTAAAGCTGAAACTTGTCCATCGGACCCCATGCTATTACAGCCAGGGAAATTTTGATAAAACAAGGAGAGGTTTGATTTTAAAACAGACGGAAGAGCGTACCAGTGCTGTGGAGAAGAATCGGTGCACGTGGCCTCAGAGTAGGAGGAATTTGGTGAGAGGCTTTGCAGCTTTTACCTGCACAGGGCAAATCCCACCTACATTGCAGTCTGTGTGACCTTCCTCTCCCCAGAGCTCTCTTCTGCAGCTTTTCGGAGGAAGTGATTATCCAGGTGGCTGGCAAGCGTTTGACACTCCCTTGTGTGTGCGCTGAGATTTCTTTCTTTTTTTTTTTTTTTAATTATAAGCAACTTATCCCTCATAGAAGTGATTTTAAAAAAAAAAAAAAAAATGCTGCCTTCAGCAGGGTGTGCATGTGAACTCTATTTTAATTAAGGGCAAGGAATCTCTTTTACATAACTCTATCCCAGATTCTCATGAGAGAGTGAAAACAGCCCGGAGGGACTGGTGAAGAGGCCAGCAGAAGCGGTTGCCTCCCAATTGGGAGGCCCAATTCTCATCTCCCTCAGGTCCTCTTTAGCTGTGGGACTCGCCCCGGGCTGGCTGACATCCAGTGAGGCTGAACTGATGCAGAGACTGCCTCCTCGCAGCTCGATTTTTTGGGGTGCTAATTTGTGGGTTTGGGTTGCTTCAGGTGTGGTGGGGTGTAGCTGTGCCGGAGGTTGTTGTCCCCATAGTGGGAATGCCCACATGGGATACGAATCTACCTTTAAGCCCTTTCAGCCATGGCTTGGTGCCAGCTCAGAGAACTTGTCGACTGAAACCTGATTTCAGCTGTAAAGCCTGAAAGGGACAGGGAACAGATGAATAAAATGTTCCTGTGCCATTAAGGAGGGAAAATCCAGGGTGTTTGCATGGTCTTTTGTTTGTTTTCTCTCTTAAGAGGAAAGAAGTGATAAGGGTGTTAAAACTCAATTGTTGCAGTACTGGAAGCAGGGCACGTAAATCAAAGAGGAACTCCTTCACTCTGCAGAAAGGGAAACATGAAAAAGCAAACCACAAACTCCGAAAAGATGCTAATGAATCTTATGAGTCAAACTTGGCATGTCGCTGGCATCTGCTGTTTGTTTATGGTGGCTGAAGTGAGCATCCCTTTTGGAAAGGTAAACTGGGAGGTAGTTTTACTACGTTGTTACCAAAATTTCGGTGTGATGTTGAAGAAGTTAAGCCATTGATAGCCGGCACAGTTATGACCTTGTGGTGTCCTGCTGAACCTGGTGGTGGCTGGCAATTGTTTTTTTGGAAGCAAAAACCCTGGTGGGCTCTTTATTGCATCCAGTGCTATAAAGGGCAGATACCTTTCATTTTTGCTGTGTTAATCCAAGCTAAAATACCGATGCCATTGAGCAAGATCCCTAAAGGATTTCTGTTGCTTTTGTTATACCTATATTTTCTGCCCTGGGAGCCATCTCTAGACAGTGTCTAGAAACTTGGGTTCCTTTTGTCCAAAATAAATAGTCATCTTATGTGGGCCAAAGGAGGGTTTGGAAGTTCAACTCTTCTTGTTTTATTGAAGTGTTTAGGACTTGAAACTGATGGAAAGTAACTGGAGATGCTGGGTCTTTGCAGTTGCACTCAACTGATGGGCATCAGCCTCCTGAGAAAGGAGGAAACAATGTGGAGGAGCAGATCAGCAAGCAGGTGGGGCAAAGACGAGCCAGGTGGAATAGATATTCTTCAGCTGGTCAGCAGAGCAGAGAAGGGAATCCGATGGCCGTGTCACAGCTTGGGTGTGTGTTGCTGTGTGGGTGAGTTGGTAGGCTTGACCATGTGCTTCAAGTGGAGGGTGACAGAGATGCAGCCTGGTGTCAGATCCAACTGTCTGCTTCATGCCACTTGTACACTGTAGGGAATAGGATCAAGTGTTGTAACCACTTAATAGTTTGAAGCAGGAACATACCCGTGAGCTTCATTCGGGAGGACAAGGAAAAACTTCGTGTGGTGTGATGCAGAGTGCAGTGACTCGGTCCGTGCTGGAGGAAGACCACAGGTGACAAGCACTGACATTTTCCCTGATCAGGGAAACTGCACAGGAGATGGGTAGCGACAGCAGAGCGCTGCTGGCTCCCACTCTGCTCTCCGTGCAGTTTCCATTCTGAGTGCAGGACCAGACCGAGCAGCTCCTGCCTGGCAGCCTGCCCTGCCACGCACAGCCTGCAGCTCCCCGCCCCGCGCCTTGCTCTGCAGTCGCTTTCAAAATTAGCAGAGGCTTGGAGGGTGGGAACACAAAACCCAGAACCAGAGGAGGGCAGGAGTCTGGAAACCTGCGCCGTGTTTCTCCTCTGCTGTAAACTTGTGTGACCTTTCTCGACTCACTTAAACCACGTCTTCAGTTTATATGTGGGTAGCGGAGCTATTGTTCGCTTTCGGGTATTCTGCGTTGCCATACAGGTGTTTTTCCCTTGGAGGAACACAGCAGAAGTTGTTCCTTCACCTGTGTTGGTAGCATTTTGTCACGGAGTAGCGTTTTACAGAGGCATCATTTTCTGTGTGCTGCTTAAAATTTAGAAAAGGACTGTGAAATTTTATTAGTCTCTTCTCTAGGCAGTGAGAGTTGGCCAGAAAAAAAAGAGAGAAATATCATCCTTTTCTACAGACCCCCTGCTCATTTTGTCTTCCAAAACTATTTCAGGGTATTCCTTTTTTTTCAGAAAGTCTGTTCATTAATTCATTGTGCAGTACACAGCAGAGAGCTGTTCATTTTGAAAGCCGCACAGGTTAGAAGATGCCTGTATGTACAAATCGTAAGTGAAGAAATAAGAACATCCCGAGGAACAGCGTGAAGTATGGTGCTTTCTGGACTGCTGCATGACTGAAAAGCGATGGGCAAAGTGGGATTTTGTTTGCACAGATCTAATCCTCAGTGCTGCGAGTTTTGCTGTGTTTTCTTTGGCTTCAGAGACAGCCGGTGTCTGGAGCCGAGGCACTCTGGTACTCTGCTTAGTGTCCCCGAAAGACCTGCAAACTTAGCCAAGCTTTTGGGCTTGAAAGAGATGAGCTGTGCAGCTTGAATTGCAACTGGATGCCTCTAGTTCTGGGAGTCTGCGATGGCTGTGACCTTTTGAAATCTTGTTCAAACTGCTTTTGTAGCACTCGGACAGGAATGTTATGTTCTTTGTTCCCGCTCCTAAAAGGCAAGCCTTTTTCTATAGGCTGCTTGCAGCTTTTGCAGGTTGATATATATATGGGTCAGGGGAGGAAGCAGGCGTAGATGTTTCCAAGCTGCTTAAAAAGTCCTTCTGAATGCGTGAAGGAAGTTTTAAGACTCCAGCTGAATTTTGAGAATAACCTCTGTATTGTTGAGGAACAGAAACAAGCCCCCAAATCTGAACTGCTTCCACCTTCTGGGCACCCCAGTGAGCAGGCTGACTCTTCTCTGGGACAGATCTGTCTGGTACAGGGCTCCGTGGTTCATTCTCAGCTTTGCTGAGCTCTGGAAAGAAACAGCCAACAGCTCAGTTCCTATTAGTGAAATGCCATTGTTTATCCGATAGGATAAAACTGTGCGTTCAGGAGTTACGAATAAGGTAAAGATTTGCGCTGCCTCGTGAAACCATTACAAGTGCTCTTCTCAACGCCTGTACGCATTTAGATTTGTGTTTTGAGTCCCCACCTGGTTATCTTGGTTCAGAGAATAGCTGATTTTTTAGGACGGGCAGGCAGAGTGGGACTGGGCATTCTTATTGTTGGTGGAGTTACACCACTGGGAAGAACCTTACACCTAGAAGAACTCATGCTTGAAATTGGATTTGTCAGAATAGCCAAAATTTTGCCTTCTCTGTCAACATTGCTGGAGCAGGAGAACGTTGTATGTAGGTATGACCAGACATTTTAGGAGAAGGCCTTGAGAACTGAGCCTGTTCATCAGTAATCCCTTCATCCCTTCTCCTCCTCCCCCCTTTGCCTCCTGACACCAGCACTCGAGCACTGCAAGAGGCGCTGAACTTGCATGACAAGGCTACTGTGGATTCGGGGTGGGATTTAAAGCCTACGAGGAAACTGGCTTTAAAGCCAGCAGACTGCATTTTGGCTGGCCGTGTCCATAGGTATGCAAAGGTTCTCCTGCTGTGAAGAGCTTCTCCCGGGGTGATGTTGTCATGCACATATGGGGTCTGGAGCCTGTTCCCTGTGTGATGCGTTGTGTTGTGCCTGGCTGGGGGTGGCAGTCCGTGGCGAGGACCGACTGTGTGACTTCAGCTCAGACCGCCTTGGCTCACGCTGTTTGCTTTGGAAATTGAAGTTTCAATTGCGTCTGATAGCCGAGCTGGTTGTTATGTTATACATTTAGCAGTCTTTTCGTTTTTTATAGCTCTTTCCTTAATTACTTATGTAAATAATTTCAGAAGACTTTGCATTGATTCTGGAGAAGCTGGCATATCAAATACCGTGAGGCTGGCAGCAGGTGCTGTAAGTAATCACTCTTCTAAATTAAGCAACACATTCCAAGGCAGTAGGTTAATTCCTAGGTAAACAGCCTGCATACAGATCCTTAGACCCAGCTGGATCATGACCCAGCAAGTTACCTAAGGCTGCCTGTAGCTTTAATCACTTGGGATCGTCTCAATGAAGTTAAAGGGCCTTTCATTTTTAGAGAAAACTGAGAGCGTGCTAGAGTTGTAATAGCACTATCACGTTGAGATCTGTCACCTGGCTCTGTGCTTGCCTTCATGGCTCGGTCTGCACTGCCATCGGGGGTGTATCTGCAGCACGGGCAGGCACGTTGGGCTGCCAGGGGCCCAGGGTACGTACACAAGAGGTTGGTGTTTACTCTGAAGTCTGTGCTGCTAAGGGTTTTCTAAAACTAGCCCAAGAGCTAGCAAAGTATTGTTCGTGAAGTTTGTGCCATTTCCTTCTCCACCTTTGTGTGTGCAAGTGACCTTCTGCAAAAATATTTCTTCTAATATCTCCGGCAGAGTTCTCTTGGGATCCGTAAGCAGTAACTTTCATCCTGCAGGACAGATTCTGCTCATCACCCTGTTGTCTGTGCATCTGCACAGCTCCAGCCAGCAGGGTTCTTGCTCAAGGCTGAAAGTCACCCTCAAAAGCATGGCCTGTTCTTCAGAAATCGCTCAGAGCCCATGAAGCTGGTGGGGTCTGTGGTATAATTTGATCACCAAATGACTCTTATAGACTCTGCAGGGCTCTTTGGAAATTGGTAAGATCTTTATTTCTGTTGCTGCATAAAGCCTGACTTTGGAGCACTTTATCTCTCTTGTGGCCTAGGAGGGTGCAGTTCTTACAAATCCAAGCTGTCTTTAAAATACATCTTCCTGTATGAAGGTTGTGCTAAAAAGTAAGGGGAAAAGTGGAATTTGTACTTAAAGGGAATCCCATGTGAAGTGGAATAGAGCAGAAATAATACCTTTCTATCAGGTAGGAAGGAGATAACTTAAGTCAGAGCAAAAAGATGGATTTTTGGTGCCTCCATGGGACTGTAGACCATAACTCATCCCTCCTCTGACTTATGGCTGGTGCCTTCTATGTCTGTGGATGCTCAGTCTAGTTATCAAGCTGGTGCTTGAAATCACACACCTGCTAAATAGATCTGAAGCCACTTTTCACATTCAGCTTGTTTTTTTTGCTGTGCTCAGTCATCTCCAGAAAGAAGTGCTCTTGGGACTGAAGCATGGTGTTGGGATACAGCACTTCCCTGTTTAAAAAAAATAATAAATAATAATAATAATCCAGGTGACAAGCTTCTGAAGGTTGAGCTCAATTTTTAACGATGTGTTACAGAATGGTTGGTTTAAGGGTCTCTATCTTCCTGCTTTATAGATTAAAACGTTACTGATTGGCTTGCTCTGAAGTCTTGAAGAGGCACAGTTCAGATGCTAGTGCAGAGTTAACCAGCGTAGTACCAATTCTACTGAGTAGCAGGTTCTTACACCATAAGCAAAAATACTCTTTCAGATTTTCTTCCTGGGTATCTGCTTTGATTTAAATGGACATCCTGAAC
Organism: Anseranas semipalmata; assembly: GCA_013399115.1. Taxonomy (NCBI): domain Eukaryota; kingdom Metazoa; phylum Chordata; class Aves; order Anseriformes; family Anseranatidae; genus Anseranas; species Anseranas semipalmata. Next base: position 707,190 of record VXAA01005852.1, on the reverse strand, counting down.
AAATCAAGAGTAGGGCTTGATCCCAGGTCATGTCTGTCAAGTAATGGCATGTTCCAGCCCTATGTTTGGGAAGCTTTGCTTGGTGAGAAGGCGCTTACCTCCAGCTTGAACTTGGTTGGGTTCCCTGCTGTGTGATGGAAACAAGATGGTTAAGCTACTTTGTTTTTTCGATAGCTCAGCTTCTGCTCTGAAACCTGAAATGTGGAGCTGTGAGCAAAAAGTCCCCTTCAAGCGATATTCCAGTTCTGTGGGAACTGGGACCAAAATGCCTTTAAAAAAGGGTGAAAAGGAAATCATACCCACTGCTCAGTACTGACTGCCCACTCTTTACAGATCTTCTGACTGGGGATGCCTTGTAGGTTTAACAGATGGTCTGAGTTAATATTGATGCATTCTGTTGGTCTGAGCGTGTTCTCTGTGATGCTGTGAGATGCCTGCAAGGCTTGGAAATGGAGAGCTACACTGGGCAGGAGCTGGGCAGGCAGTGATTTGGTGACAGGAGCACAGGAACGAGGTAATCTTGCACACATTTTCTGGGCAACCTTTTCAAAAAGGGTCAGAATTTGACCTCATTTAAATACTGTGGAGTTGGAGGCAGCAAAATCCTGCTTCCCAGATGATTCATTGCTGTGTGGGTTGCAAAAATTGAAAGCACCAGGTAATGCAGTGACCAGATATTCAGCAAATGTCTTGCAGGCCAGCTTTCTGAATGGACTCCTGGGAAAGAAAGCAAAGAACTGAACATCCTCTGCTCCTAATTATGGATTTGGGGAGGGAGTACGTCATTTAGGAGCACTGCTTTGCATCCTTCCTACTAATGACTGACTTAAACTCAGCGTATCCAAATCTTTTTTTCTAGGCTATGCAAAGAATTTGTAATACTTTGTTATCAAAAGCAGAACTTGAAGGAAAAGCAATCCTGTCCCTTACCAGAGATGTGAACACTGTGTCAGGGGCTTTGGACACATTCATAACAACAGAATATTTCTCTACCAGTCTGTCCTCTGAAATAAAACACAACAAGCAAATTGTTGTAACATTAGATAGAAACTTGGCAATTACGTTTGTGTGGCAATTTGATTCTGTTCTCTTAAAATACCCCTGGAGAACATCCCACTGTAGCCCTGGTCTGATTCCAAGAGTACCCTGCGGATGCCCTGAACACGTACGTGTTAAGCAGCAAGTTCGGATGGTGTGCTCTGTGTAGTTGTTAGAAGGCTTTGAAATCTGGTTTGCTCTCAGGAACTGATACCGTCCCAATTTTGACTCTGGAAGAGAAAATAAAAGGCTTCGGAGAACCAGGCTTTCGTCTAGACTGCAGAGCTAGCTGGTTGCTTTGGTCTGGCTTGCCAGCCTGCCTTCTCATTTGGACTCGGACTGCTCTACTCCTGCATTCCCGCATTGCATCCCTCTGTGAAAGTAAAACTGCTTTTGGTTTTATGAGCTCTGGTCTCCCATGGCTATCCCCAGTCACAGTTGCAGACGATGAGTGCCTTACTGACCGATACAAATGCACAATCCCCTTTGTCCTTTCACAGTCATCGTTTGGAAAGCTTTCTGCTGCTTTTTTTTCTTAAAAATTACTTTTGAAGTTACGGGTCCCTCTGTTTTATTGACTATAAAGTGTGCACGATAATTTCGGGACAATAGCTGTGTTAGCTGAGACACTGCAGTGTTTCTGGATGACAAAAGCCTGCTCCAAGCAGTAACAGCCCAGCTTCTCTCGCTCAAATTCCAGGGGCCAGTGATGATGAATTTCCTAGGTTTTCTGCTTGGCAGTGACAGTGGTATCTGTGTGGCTGCTGTTTATTATGCTGTAAGTAATAGTTTAATGGGTTTGTATGCAATACATTGTTACTTTGAGTTGGTGTGTGGTTTTCAATAGTATGGCAGAGAATGACTTATGCCTTTTAATTTGCATTGGTCAAAAAGGCAGTATTTTAAAAATGGGATCGTGATATCAAGGGTTTGGGAAGTGGAGAGCAGACAGGCTCTTGCCTGCTTCAAAGATTTCTTAGCTAGAGAATATGTCATGAATACAAAAACTATGGTTTTGGTTTTTTTTCCTGATTTTTTTTTTTTTTTTTCTCCTTTGAGTCAGGCTTCTTTCCTTCTCTTGCATTTGGATGGTTAGGTTGCCTTAAAGGAAGGACTAGTTTCAGGGTAAAACACAAGCATGCCAACTGATCTTTGGAAGTCTTTCTGTCACTTGATAACTGGGTGCTGCTTTTAAATTGGAACCTGCCTTGTCTCTCCAGCAGTGCATGTGCTTCGTTTGACTCTTTTGTTCCAAAGTGAGTCATGTTTCAATCCCTGAAGGATCCGCTGTCAAACTTTCCCTTGGCTATCTTTTAAAGTTGTTGTGTTTTGTTTTGTTTTCTTGTTGGTCGCTGTGCCAGGGAGCTGCTGGGACAACTGGAGTCTGTACTGAATCCTTCCATGCTGGGTCCCAGCTGCTGCACTGATTATTTACAGGGAAACGATCTGACTTAGGCTGGAGGTGTCGATCCTGTCACGTGCAAGCCCCTGTCGGGATCTGAATAAAGGATCCGGCGCCTCCAGGGATCTGAGTAAAGGATCCATTTAAGCATTGGATCCGCAGAGCCTGTGCTGTTGTCAGTGAAATGGGTGACTTCAGTTTGGGCGGGATCCGGGCCTCTCCAGAGCAGCGATACTGTACGAAGCCCTTGGCCCATGGAATATGTGAACTGGCTGTTGTTGCTCGGCTCCCTGCAAGGTAAAGGTCAGGTTGGGTTGAACAGGGCTGATAACCGCGTTTCCCTCGAGGCAAACGTTCAACTCAGGCATATGGCTAACAAATATCAACCAAATAAGAGTGTGGAACGGGGATAGGAAAGACCAGCACGCTAGTTTCCTGAGCATCCACGCTGTTAATGTGGATCTGGGCACAAAGGCACCGAGCGGGCAGCAGCAGGCTGCCCGACCTTGCTGCTTCCTGGCTCTAAAACCCATCCACCTTCTCCCAGGTCACGCCGTGGGGAGCAGTGGTTATTCTAGGGCTGTTCTGGAGGTACCTGTGGGAGAAGATGATGATTTGGGTGGTACGTGTGCTGGAAAGGGTTCTAAAAAAGCATTTCTGTTGTTGGTGTTACTTATCTAATAGCTGATAACAGCAGGGAAGCGAACGTGGGGGATTATTGCACAATTTCAGGGATGTTATGGATGCAAATGCTTTGTGGGGTTTTTGCTTTTAAAAGCTTGGTTTGCTTGGCATCAAGTAGGCTTTGGAGCTATGTTTTAGGCTGTGTGCTTTTAAAATCAGCATGCTAAAAACCCAGTGGAATTGCCAGAATATGCGCATATGTATACGTGTATTGGTTGAATTCAGCTGTTACAAAATACACCCTTGGAAACCTCACCTCGGATGATGTCGGCATGTCCTTCACATTTTGCCAGTTTTCAGAAGCTGTCAGGTAGTACTGCGTGGGAAGTGTTACAGGGCATGATGGGCTAAATCCTGAAATCCCAATTTGGGCCAAACACCCACTGTTTTCAGTGGGTGGCTTGCTGGCATTAAGGCCAAGTACCCCTTAGCTATCACATACGACCTTTCTGTCTTTTTAAAGTTAATGAGACTAACAATTGGTGCCTCTATCTTATATTACAGATCGAACCGCAGGATTACGGCCCTTAAAATTTATACGTGCGGTTGGATTTGTGATCAAGAAGTTGGTTAAATAAAAACATTTCCAGTAAATGTTCCTTAGATTCTCAATAATGTTGGTGAATTGCCAGCAATCTGGAAATAGAAATTAGCTGGTGATTTAGAGCAGTGCATAAAGGGGACTTGCATTCTGTGGGGAAATTCCGATGTTCTGAGAGCTCTGCGTTTCATAAATGGAGAAAACAGAACCATGTTTATTTTAAAATGGAAATTTTAAATTCTCTCAAAATATCAACAGAACTGTATTGAAATAACTTGTGTTCAGACAATTGATTTTATTTATGTATTCATTTTAAGGAAGATGTTTCTATGAAATACCTGCAGATTCTGTCAGAATATTGCTTTCCAGCACACAATTCTGAACTGCATATATTTTAGAAGTTAACAGCTTAGAAATAGATGCCCGGAGTTCCTGGCTGGCACCACATCATTGAGATGATACGCTCTTCTGGCTTCTTCTGTCCGTGCAAGAAGGAGGAAAATGTTGTGTTTGTGTTGGCAACGCGCCCCCCCCAAAAAAAACAAAACAATACCCCTACAGTTTAAAAAAAAAAAAAAAAAAAAAGCCCCCCAAATCTTTAAAAAGGTCCCTGCCTTATCTGGCAGGAGATCTTCCCCAAAATTGGGAAGCCAAAGTAAGGTCCTTTCCTTCTCCTTAAGGGGGTGTTACCTTTGAAGTCTGCCCGAACCCTCCTTGGTGTCAGCATTGAATGTTGTGCAAGGGCAGCCTGAGGGGTCACCCAGCTGTAGCTGAGGCCCCGAGGCCCACGCTGTTTGTATTTTCTTCCCTCTCCGCTTCCCCTTAACCATGATCTGTGCTTATTCATTATTCAAGGTAGGGAGGGCTCTTGTGTCACATCATCTGGGCTCCAAGGGGGAAAAGGGGTTTTGCCATCCCTCCATTCCCTTCCCTCCTTTCCCTTCCCTCAACTTTGTTGAGTTTCCCATCACAATTGCATACAGTTTGTGGTTTTTTTTTTTTTGTTTGTTTTTTGTTTTTAAACCCAGAATGTGTTGCTCATGGTAACTGCAGTTGCAGAAGCACCTGCAAGGAATTTTTTCATGCTACGTATTCTTTCACTACCTAAATTGCCTTTCTTCTGAAAAGATGGTTGACTTACTGGAGGAAGGCCGAGCAAGTGAATAGTACTGTCCCTTTTTCTTCCCCCCTCCCATGCCTCCAGAATCACAAACGAGGTCAGTGCAAGAACTGGGACAAGAGCTTACATCTCCCAAGTACCAGGACTGCAGTCTAGACGCTAAAACTCAAAATGAGGGTGTTGTAGTGCTGATCTCAACTCTTTCACTGATTTTTCCGCTCAAGGTTGTTACTTATCTCTTTTCATTTATCTTTATCACTAAACTGGGGCCTTGAACACTGTTGGCTGAAAATCCACTTGCTTCAGATAAGTTGAAATGGTCTTGGGTGCCGCTTTCCATTAGAAGCTCCCTGCCACTTCTTGTGGCTTGTAATTGCAGAATTGGTGAGGTTGGCAGGGACCTCTGGGGATGATCTAGTCCACCCCCCCTGCTCAAAGCTGTGGCAAGCTGGAGCAGTTTGCTCTGGAGCATGTCCAGTTGGGTTTTGAGCAGCTGCCAGGATGGCAACTCTACAGTCTCTTTGGGCAACCTGCTCCAGGGTTTGACTCCCTACAGTAAGAAGTTTTTTTTGTGTTTTTTCTTTGTGTTCTTCTTTGTACATTTAAATGAAATTTCCTGTATTTCAGTTTGTGCCTGTTGCCTCCTGTCCCGTTGCTAGATACCACCAAGAAGAGTCTGCTCCATCTTCTTTACACCCCATATCAGGTATTTACACATATTGATAAATCCTCTGAGCCTTGCCTTCTGCAGGCTGAGCAGTCCATCTCTCTCAGCCTCTCCTAATATGAAAGATGCTCCAGTCCCTTCATCACCTCTGTGGCCCTTTGCCGGACTCACTCCAGTGTGTCCATGTCTCTCTTGCACTGGGGAGGCAAGCACTCGACTCCAGATGTGCTTCACCAGCGCAGAGCAGAGGGGAAGCATCCCTTCCCTCGACCTGCTGGCAGTGCTTTTCCTAATGCAGCCCAGGTGCAGCTGATCTTCATTGCCACAGAGGTGCATTGGTGGCTCACGGTCAACTAGGTGTCCACCAGGACTCCCAGGTCTTTCTCTGCCCCTCTGCTTTCCTGCAGGTAGGCTCCCAGCCCGTATGGTGCCTGGTTATTCCTCCCCAGGGGCAGGGCTTTTGCATCTTCCTGTGTTGAACTTCCTGAGGCTCCTGTTGGCTCCTTTCTCCAGTCTGTCCGCGTCCCTCTGACAGACACCCCTCCCAGTCCTGTATGGCCTGCGAACTTGCTGAGAGTGCACTCTGTGCCATCACCCGCAATCTTGCCTTTAGGAAGAATCCACAGCCCTTTGTGAAGTGTTTAACGAATCGAGTCTCTGAACAGTTCTTGAAAGGAAGTTGCTGTTCGTGGGGGAGGGAATCAGGCAGAGATGAGGTAACTTCCCTAAAAGAGCATTAAGTCCTGTGCCTTACAGAGAGGGACTTGATCGTTATTATTTGACACTTTAATTCCTTGAAGCTCCGATACTTGCTCCAATACCAGCTTGTTCACCATGCTGACATATAGCAACCTGTTCTGTGTCACTGTATAACGTTGCTCGTTGGCCAAAAGCTGGACAAGCAATGCTTTCTAGGGAGGGAAATCCCTGGGGTCGGTAGGTAAAGCGCAGTAGAAGAATCACAGAAAAATCCTATTGTAATTCAATAGTATTGCAAAGTGATTTTTTTTTTCCCTAAACTGTGCCCCGGAGGAAATAGGGGCATCAACTGCAGTTTTCTCAAGGCTTTATTTATACTCCCTCCCCCCCAAACCTACACCCTAGGCATAGTCTCAACCTCTGGGCTAACAGATGGTGTTGAGGGGAAGGAGGGAGGGAGAACAATTTGCATCTAAATAGCTGAAATAAAAAAGGGTCATGTCCCACAGACAGCCCCACTCACCTGCTGTTTAAATCCCCCTGAGAAACAGGCAAACACTCTAAGTTTTTTAACGTCTGTGTCAGCTGTACTTACTCTCTGAAGCGTTCTGTCCTAGAAAAGCTGCAAGCACGTGTATCTTGCTGGATTGATTGTGTTCCGGCCCCAAAACTATGAAATTGCAAAGATTTGGTTCTTTGAAGATGAATGACAGCTGTGTCAACTTTTTGTTCAGCCCTCCCATCAGAGCAATTTCTGCTGTTGGCTATCATAATTAGTGTTGGGCAAACACCAACGTTATAGGAGGAGTTCACACCAGATATTACCTCCTCCTTGGCTTCGTACTCACACTTCGACCTCATGAGCCAGACTTCAGAGGTGCTCTTGCCGTGTGGTCCTGTTGCCTTTTGCAACAGGTTTCGGCGCTGGATTTGTGCGTGTAAGTGAGGTGGGGTTTGGTCCTCGTGACCAAGCTTCGGCAGCGTGGTGGCCCTGCAGGACGTGTCATGGTTCAGTGTTGGATGGTCAGGCTTGTATGCACGAGGTTCAACAAAAACCTTGCTGCCTCCGCTTGCAAGAGCTGCTTTGTAATGATTTTGTCCTTGAGGACAGAGGTCTAATAATGGTTCTTCTGGGCGTAGGGAGGGAAGAGAAGCACTCGCCTCTCTTACGCTCTGTCTTAGCACAAGGAAGTGAGCTTTTGTTTCTTCAGGCAGAGTTTTTCAGGGTTTAAGGCTGTACAGAGCATGTAACGAGGAAAATCTTTCCAATTCATAATAATCACATGCACTGTGGACGCACTGAAACCATCCTACCTGATTTCCCACCTGTATTTGAGGGAGGCAGGCTATGGAGGAAGCAAGAGGGCTCTAGCACATTCTTACTGCTAAATACCAAGATGAGAAAAAACCTGTTTCTACCTACCACTTCATTGGCCTTCTACACTCAAATACTAAAAATAAATACTGGGAAGATATTCCAGGTGGTTCAGGAACTTTATTAGTTCTGTCTCTTGGCATCTTCTCCACCTGCCGATAGGCCAGAGGCATTTGGAGTTCAGTTTGGCAGGCGTAATGGCTCAGCACGATAAGGAGCAGTGAAGGAGATGGCTGGGGACCTACCACTGTCTTCTATGTGGTGACCTGGTGGAAAAAAGCTTCTGCAGAGGAGTATTTCCATTTATCGAATTGGAAGACCTTGAACCTCTTCTTTCTGCAGCACAAGCCTGTAGGGAAATTGTGAGGTTAACCTTTTCTGAGTTGCCCAGCCCTCCCTCCCACAAGTGTCTAGAAAGAGGAAATGTGCTCAAGAAGTGTGGCTTGGTTTTCTTTTCTCTTTTAATCCTTAAGTATATTTCCATACAGTGAATGGTAGCAGCCGAATGACCCATATGCGTGAGGTAAACATGGATTTGGGCAACAACCTTATTTATGTGCCTCTGGGGGCTGGTTTATTTTTTATTTTTTTAATTATTATGGATTCCAGTTAGTAGAAATGAGATCAGATGTAAGTATACTTACAGAAGTAACTAGGCAATGCATAATACCATATTATAGGAACTCAGTGCTGTCTATAATACTTTGTAGTTTTTTACTGCTTTTTTTTTTTTTTTTAGTACTTTGTATCGCTTGAGGATAATTGCTTTATAAATTGTCATATGATGCATAGTCACTCTCTGGGAGTAAACAATAGCTGCGTTACTTGGGTGGTGCAAGTTACGTGTGTGTTTGCACATATGTATGTATACGTGTGTGTATATGTGCATACTATGCTATATATCTACCCCTCGGAGCCCTGCTCCTTCTGCCATCTTCTGGACCCCGGGTCAGTGCCACATGCAGGGAACTGGCTCTGGCACCTATGCTGCCTTGTGCTGCTGGGCCCTATGGATAAAATGTTTGTTATGCAGCAGGGCCCCACACAGCATGTGAGAGCAAATCCTGAAACGAAAGATGTTTTTTGAAATGTTTCTACTCTCTCTCTCTCTCTCTCAAATAAATTGGTGTAAACTGTGCAGCTGTAGAAAAGGCAGATTTTCACCTCCTTTGTCAAAAAGTTGGAAATGTGACAAAAGAAAGCCCTTTGAGAGGATTTTTTGCAGGTAGTGGGGTGAAAAACAGGAAAATTGTATTTGCTGGCCTGAGTTGTATTCTTATACAACTCAATCTATTTTATTTATTTATTTGATTTTATTTTTTCAAGCAGCTTAGCAAGTGACTGACTGACAGTGGAACATTTATTTCTCTAATTTTCTGGGTTCTGCAGTTGGGAGAGGAACTTGTTGTACAGAAAGGACTGTTGTGGTGGTTTTAAATCATTTTCTGGGCGCGGAACTAAAAGATTCAAAAAAAGAAGTGCTGGATTGGAACCACACCTAAAGCAATCTTCAGAATAATAGGATTATTTGACAGATTTTTAATTAAAGGAGAATTCTAACTAGATTATTCTTAGCATACATTCAGCTCTGGTTTGTTGTTATTGGTCTAATTGCCTCCTAAATTAGAGACTCCAATATTCTAATTCACCCTCTCCCTCTGAGGACACTGGCATTAAGCAAGAGAGTAAAATGGTATGTAAATGATATACAGGCTGTGTGCAAGATAGAAAATGGTCTTCAAAAACATTAGCCAGAATTTGTCTTATCCTTACATAGGGTATCTTGGCGGAGAATGATAAATTGATATTTTTTCTGTATTTATTTATTTCTCTGTCCTGACAGGTCTTTTAAACACTTAGAAATGTAGACTGAGAAAAATGCCAATAATCTCAGCCTTTGAGGAAGGAGCAGTTAATGAATCTCCGAGGAAATATCCAGAATACAGATGCTCTGTGGGGGAGAGAAGGTTAGGAGCCAGCTGAGCAGGGGCTGGAGACAGCACATCATCTTGGATCTAAGATATAAGCTGTCTGCTGATAACAGAGGATATTAAAATGACAGACTTGTGGGCTGATTTGCTCAGGACTTCTTTCTGAGCGCCCGTTTCAAAGAGGCATGGTTTGGGATTTGACCACTTCTGTTCGAGATATCTCGGTTCAGCTTTATCAGAACCAAAGCATTAAGTTTTTGCAGATTTTAATTGTACTAAGGATCAAAACCCTCAGGCAGAGTTTCACATATGGGGATGTAAATTCAAACCCTGTCAAAAATTTAAAGCATATACGTTAGGCTCAACTCCAACTTCTATTTTTAAAGCTAAAAGGGACGTAGTAGAGCAGCAGGCCACAAATTTAATGTCTGTTTTATAATGTTTTAATAGAGCAACAGAGACTGATAAGACTGCAACTGTGGTTAAAGTAGAATATTTAAGCTCCTCAGATAAAACTAGACGTTGAAGAGTGTTCAGAGAGAAACAACAGCCTGAAGTGACTTTTCTTAAAAATAAAAGCAGCCAAATGTGCACGTCTTGAGAGACTGTGATCAGCACCTGCAAATACCAGCAGTTCAAAAGTAACCTGGAATGGAGAAAAACTCAGCTTGAAGGAAATCACTGGAGAGAAAGAGTGGAAGCAGCGGCCTCATACTTGTAAAGGAGAGGATTTATTTAAGCCATTGGGTCACGTTCTGTTCCAGATTGATCCGTGGGATCTCCTTTCCCATAGCCAGCGTATTTCCCTTTGCAGCATCCCTCCCTGAGGACTGTGAGCAGGGAAATGGGGAGCTAGCGTGGGTTGTGCTGCAGCAGGTGTGTGAACGTGAGCCTCAGTGAGGAGGGAGGCAGCACGTACACGAGGTGGGAAGTAAATGCTGCAAGGTGGAGGGGACAAAATCAGTTTGGGAAGCACAGCCCTATTCATTCCTCCTGGGTCTGCTCCGGAACCAGCTCTGAGATTTCGTGTGGGCTGGGAAATAGCTGTTTCCAAAACTGACTGCCCTGGTTGTGTCAGAGTTCAATAGCAAATGGAGCTGTTACTGTAAGGGCAATAGGTGAGCTTGTGGTGTGCTAGCTACAGGATTTATAATAGCTCATTTTGCACTCTCTTGCCTTGAATTTACAATAGGAGGGATTGGGAGTGTGGGCAAGTAACCTGGGGTTCATGCTGAAATGAGAATTGTTTTGAATGCCTGGATGCTGAGGAAGCTTCAGGTTTACAGGTAGGTAGGAGGAACCTCTGTGAGTATGTGCTGGTAGTGTATGTCCTTGAATCTTCATTACTGGAATTAAGGAAGGATGATCATAAAACTCCGCATTTTGATCTGCTGCATGCTGTGCTCTCATAGGGATGCTAATTCACACGCTGATTACCTTAGCAGGAAGCAGCAGTGGGGCTTAGGCAAGGTGATTCACAGTGATGGGAGGGAATGCTACACCAACCAAAATGCCTCGACTCATACAGCTTCCTAAACATCCGTCTTCGGTTGTCCTCTTGGCTTTGGAAATCCGGTGAGTTTTGGCTAACACTTAGGGAAGGCACAATGCTGTCTGCAGAGCTGTCTTGGCAGCACGTTAGTGACCATGCTTCCAAAATGGTTTTTAGCATTTTAAGGACGGAGGGGAGATGGAAGCAACCTGACAAAGCAGTTTTGAGATAAATAAAACATACATATTGGTAGTCCATCCATCAGTGAAGCCTGAATTCTGCTGAATTTGCAGGTCTTATTAGTATTGGTGCTAATTTTGTGATGTAGATACCCATCCACTGGGAATTGGATTGAAAGAAAGCTGCTTAGGTAATTGCAGCATGAAGACAGAATAGGAGGATCCATGCCCCAGAAAGACTTGCATGAAGGTATTGAGGAAAACCTTGCCTTCTATTTCTGGTCTTCTTAACTCCCACTTTTTGTAGTTATATGGTGCCTTCAAATTTGCCTGCTACTTTAATAAGTGATGTTCTTATGTTTCCTTTTGTTCAGCAGAGTAAAAATCATTCAGTTGGCTCAAGGGCTTTATTTAACTGAGGGCTCGTGCTGAGCTGTGTCATCATATATTGTGGAAACAGCAGATCCTTTGTACCAGACCTATAGAGCTTTCTGTCTTCTACCTAGGTACGGTAAGGACCGTTGGGATCCTAGTAAACGGTGTGATAAAAGGTCTGATGGTACCTCCTAAAAACAAACTGCTGCTCATTTAATTAAGTGATGATGATTTTTAATGAACTAGTGAATGCTCTGCAGTCCATTTGGTAAAAGTGAGGAAGTCTAGGAGTATGAGACTTTGCTACAGCGTACTTGCTACACTTCTGTACATAGTGGGGTTATAACTGCATACAATAGGGCCTTTTGGTAGATGGCATGTCATTATAAACACAGCTGATGCTTTACCAACAAAGAAGGCCCTACTGTAACCTCTAAATTAGGTTGAAACCCTATCCTAGCTTAGGCTTCCTCATTCTGCCTTTTAAATGAACTGCTTTTGCAGCATTACACATGTCATAATTGAAGGAGTAATTGTTGTGAACTTGAAGCATATTTATGTGCAGTTCCTGAATTGTCTCTACTGATGCTAAATTAGGGCTGTCCATTATGCGTCTTGGAACTTGCTTTTCTCGGTTCTTAATTCTGTTTGTCAGCAAAACCCTTGTGTTCGATGCAGAGCTCATTTTATCTTGGGAAAGTATTCGCTCTTCCTCTTTCACCAACTTCGAAGACAAACCAGAACTGTAAGGGAGCAATGTGAAACTGAAGCAATTTCCATGATTTCATTTAACTGAAAACCACTGCCCGTATGAAAATCCTGGCTAGCAATTAAGGGAATGTGACAGCTTTGCCAGTCTGTTACATAAATGCTACTGAGCACAGGGCTTCCTACTGTCATTAGCTGCAGTGAAGACAATGGAGCTACACAGAGGAGCAAGCAGTGCTCCGATGGTAAACGTTTGCATTTCCAATTAGCGCTGAACTGAATTATTGTGGCATTTCCCCCTCTGCCTAATTGAGGCTTTTGGACAGCTTCATCCACTAACGATTCTGGTGTTGTTTTCTTGCTCTGTAGTTTCCCACCGACAAAGGAATTGGATGAGTTTCACTCTTATGACATAGGTTTCCCCATTGCAGGTGTCTGGGTGTCNAAAAAAAAAAATCACCTTTCACAGGTTAAGGCAAATTTTCTGCAATTTACGTACTGGGGCTTTTGCTAACCACTGCACTACAGTGTCCTCTGTGGAAGTGGGATATTTCTGACTTGACCTGGGCATGTTTTCTGACATATTTCTTACCCCCCACCCCTGTTGCTCAATAGCAGATGTGAAATCTCTGCATTTAACAAGAGGTGCGCATATGTGCTGTGATTTTGCAAATATGATGCATATTTTAAAACCTGAGTAAGATGTTCAGGATCAATAGAGCTATTTACCTTTGAAATCTGCTTTCAACTCCTTCAGACGGGTACTTATTAGAAATTTTTACAGTTGAAAGGAGTTGTATATTTTTGTGATTTACAGACAACGTCTGTCTAGTGCTAGACAAATCCCACTGAGCAAGCCTGGCTCAGCTCAAGTTACCAGTGTTGTCCATTACAGCAAGGGGTGCTAATCTTGTAGAAGAGACTGTCATCCACCATGGCTTACAAGCAGCCTTTCCCTTTTGACTAGAGGTGTAGAAAAGCAGATTTCCATTTGAGCTACACTGTGGAAGCGGGAGGTTACTCATAGTACTGGTAATTATTCCCCATTAGGGGATAATGGGGCTTAATTCTGCACCCTGTGCTCTAGGTTCATCTTCTGGATTGGAAACCTTTGAATGGAAAAATGATTCACGATTAGGTAGCTTTCAGTGCCTTCGCTGCTAATATGCAGTTAGACTTGGAGCCAAATAACTTACGTGGAGAGAACTGGTGGTGTGTTTAACTTGCGTTTTAATATATTTTCTTTATGATGCATCTAGTCATTTCCTCCGGAACACAGATTTCCTCCAGGAAACCTGCCTGTATGGGCTCTGGGTGTGCTTTAATATAAAAGGCCTTTATTCTCCCCAGCCTGCTTAGCAAGCTCTGCCTCTAGTCACTGCTTTGACTTCTGCACTCGAAGCTCTGCCGTGCTGTGAGCTCAAGTGGAATCGGAGCCAAGGCTGCTCCATACCACACTGGGAAAAGGAGCCTGCACCGGCATCTGCACCAGCAGGCTTGCTCGTTCAGGCATGTAGCTGGGGGACGGGAGGCAGCATTTCTGGAGATGAGGAAAGCATGGGGATGATCTGTGGGCTGAGAACTTCGAAAATGTTACTTTTGGTTCCTTCTGTCTCAGCTTGGATTTTTTTTTTTTTTAATATGGATGCAATTTATTTCTCTTGGGGTGTTAGAGGCTGCTACAGAGGGATGGGAACAGCCGTAGCTGGGCCCTGCGGTCTCCCGAAGCTTGAGCTCCTTGACGTGGGCACAGGTAAGGTGAGCTCATCGTGTGCTCCAGGTATGTGGGCACAGCTGGCATTGACTGTGAAGCGGTTCTTGTCGGCCGCTGCCAGTTGGTCACGAAACAAGCCAAGCGAGCTTGAAACACGGCAATTTAAGCTGGTGCTGCCTCTCTGCAGTGTTGGATTGGAGCCCAATCCAACGGAAAGGGCTTGACCTGCCTCGATGCTCGTGAAACCCTTCCCGTGCCTGGGTTACTGTAACAGCAGTCACGCGTGGGCCCACACCGTGGAGGCTGACGAAAGCTGCGCCTTGATTATTTAAAGCAAAACGAAAAGAAGCTTCCTTAACTTGAGTGAAAGGAGAACTCCGCTCTGTTGCTAGGAATCGAGCAGTTATAATTAGTCTGTGCTTCCTTAGAAGCGTATCCGTGCGGTACGATGGGTTGGCATGTGTACCTGCCCAGGAGGGGATTTCGCAGATCTCCTGCCCAGAAGCAGCGCCCGCTGTGGCCCTCATCGTGTTCTGCAAAACACAGGCTGGGGCGTCTCACCGGCAGTTCTTGCATCTAGCCCAAACAAGTGGGGATGCATCGAAGAGATTTTATTATTTAAAAGGACCCTCCTGTCTTTTGGCTTTTAAAATTCCAAGCCGTGGACTCCTCCAGCATTCCTGTTGAGTTGTAACTGGTCCATTATCCTTTATGTCTAGCACCATGGAAATAATGCTGGCAGTGGAGCAAGACTGCAACCAGTAGTTGGCCCTTGGCCATGACGGTGTCTCCCCTCTGCCCCCTTCTCATCCCCACCCACTCTGGTCGCAGCAGTGGAGACATTTCCTTCGAAGCGTGTATTTTTTTAAGTGATTTAATTATTGCTTCATTTAATTTAGTGATTTCATCTGCATCTTTAGGTGCTGGCAGCAACTGTAGGGCTCTAACAGGTGAATTCTAGAGACAGATGAGTAAGCAGTGCTGGTTTTTAATTCTTTATTAATTAGAACTTTACTAAAACCTGTTTTTCTCCTTATATGGGAATAATTCACATGTAAATGTTGGGTCTGAGCTGATGCATTGATGGCCCTTGACATTTTGTTTAATTGGTGCACTTGCATAGCACTCAGATGTGCAGTAACTGGCTGGGGAGTCAGCTAGATGCTACAGTTACTGTTCTTTTTTTTTTTTTTTCAATCATTTCTAAATGTGACCATCATTCTGTCCTCCCCTGGGATGTGTGTATTGCTGCTGCCCTTTTCTGTGACAGCATGTGTCCCAGATCCCATCCGCTGTCTGATGGGGGACAAGGACACATGTCCTGCCTCTTTTCCAGGTGGAACATGCATGGGGTGCCTTCCTTTCAACGTGAGACTGTGCTCGAGGCTGCAGCTTAGTCCCGTGTAAAGTACAAAAGAAAAAATGAATGAATGTCTTCTCATCCTGTGTCGAAACCCAGCTGGTAAACTGTGCCGTTAATTTTCTGCTGGGATTTGGATGAAAGCGTGACACACAGGGAGGGAATCTCCGCTGCTTGCAATGTGTTTGAACAAAGCAGGGGCCGGCCCCTGCTCCTTTCCACTGGGGCAGTGCAAGGGGGAAGGAGACTTTAACTGTGTGTGTGCTCGAGCAGTCTCCAGCCAGGGAGTGAAAGGATACAGGGGCTCTGGTGCAGAGGTAAAATGCTCGTTCTGATTAGGATCAACTCAATTAAAGGTAAAGCCTCCTACCTTTTTTGGGGTCAAGACTCTCTTTCCTCACCCTGGCAAGAACAGAAAAATAGCATTTTAGAAAAACGTGAGATTTCCTTCTGGCAGTAGGCAGAGATGGAAAAAAAAAGTTGCCGAGCATCTCCCTTCCCCCTCTCTCGTTTAATATAGTTTATTCGTCTGTAAGTTGTAGTGAGTAACTTACAGCGACTGTCTTGCCAGACTGCATGAATTATAGATGGCTCTTTTATGAGTTTTTGTGTTGACTCCAGCAATTAGTATGCGTTGGACATAGTTATCTTTATGGCATCTACTGTAGCGTAGGTTTCAGCTCCTGTGACTTTTTAATTGCTTTCTGTTTTAGCAATCAGTCATTTGCCTGTCTTGCTAAAGGAATGCGAAGAAAACACAACTGGCTAGATAGAAACTTGCAGTTCAGCATGCAGCATCAGGTTTGAAACGAGCTGGTTTACCGGAGGAAAAAAAGGCATAAATAAAGGGGCTTTGTTCTCATGTGTTTCTTTCGTGGGTGTGTGTTAAATGCAGTAGTGCCACAAGGCTCCGCGTATGTCGGGGTCCCGCTCTGCTAGATGAACGGCTGGGGAGCCTGCGCCTATTATTACAGGCAAATTGGAGGCAAAAGTAAATGAGTTTGAGGCTTATCTGCTTAATGCTGATGAGCAGACTCGCGCAGCTCTGCACACATCTGTGTACTCTGAACTTTTGAATGCCGCTGTGTGTTTTCTGCTGTTCCAGTAACACCGTTTGCCCTGTCTTGAATTGCTGAGTGGTTTCCTGAGTCTCTTGCTTCCTTGTGTGTGGTTGTCTGTCGCTTCTTCCTATCTGCAGAAGTGTTTTGTGGATGTGACGAGAGAGTTTGTCAGGCCTGCTGTTTGGTTCTGTTGAGGCTGGGGTAACCTAATGGGCTTCAGCAGCTGATGGATGGGCACCAAGAGATCTGAAGGCCACCACGACGTGGCTCATGGCAGTCACAGTTTGCAGTTTGTAATAAAACTTTTATTTTCATGAGTACTGTGTGCTGAAACAATCTGGGCTTCTGACTTTCAGTGCTCCCGAATAGCTGCAGAAGTCACAGTCCTAGGCAGTGCCTTCCTAGTGGTGTCTGTGCCATTCTGTTTGAGGTTGTAGTAGTAGAGTATAATCATGTCTGCGTCTACAACGCACTCCCTCATCTGACTAGCTGAAAAGTTCACGTGCTGTTTAACCATTCCCATTGTTCGTTTATAGTCATGCCACCGAAACGTAACAGGAATCCTTGAGGAGAACTGCACGAGCAGCACGGTCACGCTGGTGTGAAGAAGGAAGGAAGCTCGATCCAGGGACGCTTTGCATT
This sequence comes from Anseranas semipalmata, assembly GCA_013399115.1. Classification (NCBI taxonomy): domain Eukaryota; kingdom Metazoa; phylum Chordata; class Aves; order Anseriformes; family Anseranatidae; genus Anseranas; species Anseranas semipalmata. The sequence continues at coordinate 690,202 of VXAA01005852.1, read as the reverse complement.
CCTGCCGAGATGGATCGTGTGGAGCAGTGACTCATTCAGCACTGCTGCTCTAACGTTATGCCGGCTGCTGAAGCAATCGCCTGGTGCTCCGAATTTTAGCAGGACCTCTACACAAGGGGGGTTACTTAAATCCTGCTTGCGTGTGAGTTGGTAGGAGATTATTTTAGGGAGGAAAGAATTTGCACAGTCAACTAGGCCATGGTGAAGGAAATGGCTGCCTCTAGCCACTGAGCATGGCCCCGTGCTCTGGGCACTCATCGGTGCTGCAAGGCCTTGGAGAGCTGGTGGGATCTTGTCAGGGCAGGGTTTCATCCAAAAATTCTGAAGCTCACAGAAGCTTAAAATATAATGAAGCTGACTTTGAGGGCAGACTGTGTCTCCATATCGCAATGGGAGGACTCATGTAAGCAGGTTCTTTTTTTTTTTAATTAAATAACTTGTGGAAAAAGGCTTTTGGGAGCCCTCTGGGATAGTTCTGCTTACTGCAAGGAATAACTGCTGTAGAACCTGTCTCTTAATTTTGTGGGTTGAAGGATTTCTCCTACCCACTATCTCCAAACAGGTTAGAAACCTCTTATAACACATAGCATAAGACTTTGATGACAAGAGGTCTGGGGACTTGAGTGATGGGGAAGGAAGGAGAGGCTGTGCAGTGGACTTTGCCCACGTGAAAGCTGCAGTTATCAAATAGGTATAAACAAGTACTGTTTGTTAAAATACGTAACTTCTCGGTAGTTAGTTTCTCATTCGGGGAATAATGTAACGTAAACAAGAGCTCCTACTGCCAGTGTTTCCAGCCCTGCGGTGAAATAGTAATTCACTTATGCTCTATCCTTTCTGACTGAGGGATTTTGAAAAACTCTGTTATCCTAAAGAAACTGGAAGCAGATGTCCCTGGGGTTTTGCACTGGTGGAGCTGGGAATGAGGATGCTTGACATGCTGAGCTTTCTCTGAGGTTTAGGTTACATTCTCTCTTTCCTTCCCCCAGTGCTACACCAGCCTCTGCCTGCTATCTGGGGATTTTTGTTCTTCTTCTCACTTCTTTTTTCTCCAGCCTAGAGCCACTTGCTCTTCTGTTCCCTTCCTTCTACCATCCTCCTGCCTGGCTTTGCATCAATTTCCCTATACAGTAAACTTCAGCCTGTCCCCTGCTCAGTGCTGTCTCTGACAGCAGGTAGCGAGCACCTCTTCTCACCTGCCCACCTCTCTGCTTGCATGGCACTTCTGCTCATCTTTTCAAATGCTTTAGTAGTGCTAGTTCACTATCAACACCCCTGCCATTGCAATGTGCAAAGCCTGCCAGTGGGGCCTCGGTATCTTCGTGTTACACAAGGTATGTACACAACAGTGGCTGCCAAATTTGCCAGTTGGGTTTTAGTTTAGACTTTTTTTCCCCTGCTTAGATGGGGAGAGTAGCGCTTTGCACCACTGCACGCTGTCACTCCGCCTGTCACTTACCTCTGCTCACTTCTACGCTGGGGAATGGCATGAGGCTGAAGCATGAGCGATGGGAGATGCACATGGCACGTGTCAGAGCACGCCCAGACAAATGCACAGCTAATTTCCCCCACCCCAACCCTCCCAAATGCCAAAACTGTCCCACCAGTAAAATGAATACCCCAAATGCTAGCCTGTCGTTTAAAATTCCATTGCACAATTTTGCTGGGAGGAAGCAGGGACAGGATCAAACTTAAAAAGCTCTGTGTGTGTGAAGGCTCGTCCAAAGCCTTATGGGCTGCGCACCACTGCCAGCCCTTCTGTTCAACAGCACCTGCAAAGAAACCACGAACCAAATATGCGAAGGGGAAGGTGGATCTGCAGACCAGCCATGGCTTAGCAGGCAGCAGCCAGGGAACCACTGCTTTCAGCAGGGTCTAACTTGTTGCTCATGAGTGCCTTCTGTGGTCAGTATTTGCTTTTCTTGACTCCATGCAGCCGGGGGAATTGGGGAAAAGCACGCCCTGGGTCCACATCTTGCCAGTTAGGCTGAACATCAGTAGCTTGGCCAAAGAAGACGTTGAAGACTCACTGGGCATAGGACTCGGTGTGGTTTTGGGATCCGTTTGAAGTGTGACCCAGGGTATTAAAATCCACTTCAGTGCAGTTCCTCTGAGTCCGTCCTACGGAAAAGCGGCTCCCTGGAAGCTGCCAGCGGTCTCGGCTTTGTAACCCGACTTCTCGCTTGCAGAGTGCAAACCACTTCTGACTTTCTGCCACCACATAATTCTCCCAAGCAAAACGTCTTCCCTCACTGCTTGTGAAATTCAGAAAGCTGTTGAGCTGCTTTTCCACCCAAACAAAATTGTTTCTGCTTTGGTCTTTGTCCTTTGCTTAACTCCCAACTTTCTTTTCAGAGCGTAATGCAAGCAAATTTCAGTTTCCAGAAGGATCCCACTGCAGCCAGGCTGCGTCTGAAGTAATGCTGATCTCATTTGGGTGGAACAAGCTAGCTGTTGCAGAATAAGCTATTACCCAGTTCGAAAGCTTCCGTCTCTAAATCCTCACATCAGGGATTATTTACTTAAGGATTAATGTGTATGTTGCGGATCTAGTTTAGTTTGACCCTTCCAACGGCACAAAATGCAGGCAACTTTCTGGCTGCTTGAATTGTGCTTGAAGCCTGCTGCCGTGGCAGAAAAGCCAGGGCCAGCCTGGGAGCAGCGAGCGCTGCGTCGGAGAAAACACGGATGCAGCTCTGCTGCTTCCCGACCATCTCCCTCTGGAGCAGTTCGGCCGATTTTTAGCGATGTAGCCCGAGTGGCTGCATCAAAGCTGTTTGGCTGCAAACTTCAGCCTTCCTGCATCGTGTTACTGCCTGTGCGGGAGGCTGATGCAAACCTTTTGACGTAGATTTTGGTGGAACTAGCATGGATCACAGAGGTCTTATTAGCTCGGCAACCGGTTGGCTCTTCTCAGGTATTCCTACCCTTTGCTACCTTTATTTACTGCTCTTCCTCCCCACCCTCACCCTACATTTCTGCTCTATGGTGTACTTGAGAACTGGCTGTGCCCTGAAACAAACTTTTTATGATAATCAATAACTGAAACACTTGAATATCGTCTTGTTAACAGAAATAATTTGGAGCTTGAGTAGAATTTGTTGTGCTGATACTTGGTTTGTGTTGGTGTAAGGTTACAGGTTCATCTGAAAATGCCTGTGTGTGTTTTTTTGATAGTATGTGATTCTAGTTTACAAACAAACCCCACAACACTTCTTATTCCTTTTCTGTCTCCTTTTCCTAGTAACAGCCTCTACATCTGAAGATGTCCAACAATGGAGTTGAAACAGAAGACAAGCCGCCTGCCCCTCCAATGAGAAATACCAGCACTATGATTGGATCGGGAAGCAAAGACACTGGGACTTTAAACCATGGCTCAAAACCTTTGCCTCCCAACCCTGAAGAAAAGAAAAAGAGGGACCGATTTTACCGATCTATTTTGCCAGGAGATAAAAGTACAGTATTTTGGCTTTTCTTATAACCTTCCTGTCTCCATTGTGCTCTGAATGCCCTTAGCTAAAGACCTGGTGCTTAATAGTGCTTTAGAAGATGGCTCCTGTTTGTTTCTTGCACAGCCATCTCAGTCATTTGGGGGTACATGAGATGCTGGCTGTAGATCTGTTTTCTTTTTCCTAATGACACAATTAATCCATCCTTCTGAATCTATTTTTTGTGCTTTTTTTGGTTAGATTATGAGAACAGCATCCCTGAAAGGTGGAGCTAGCTCTGCCACCTGCCATCCTGACTTGTCCTGAATGATCTCGGAAATCATACAAACATTAGTACCAATTACAAGTTGGTCAGTCAAAGCTGGAGCTGACAGCCCCTTCGGTGGGGACGGGGAAGTTTTTTGCTTGCTTGTTTTAAACAGCAAATAATTTGAGTCAAGTATGACTAACAGACCATCTCCTGCCAGGCCTGTCATATGTTGCTGCATGGTCTGCTGTGAAAAGCTTACAGTCAAAGGTGTAATTTCTCATTTATTCTAGAGTTTGGGTCAAGCATTGTCCATTTACCGTTATGAATAATTTGTTGCTGCAAATTCTTGCATGTTTCTTGTGAACGGAAGGAATTTTCTCCCATTATAGCGACTGTAAGAGATGGAAATAGAGATAGAACTGTGAACTGTATATGAAATTCTAATTTTTAATGATCAGGATAATTTAAAAACTCTCTCTCATGAATCTCGAAGTGATGTAAGAAAAAAAATCTCTGTCCTCGAATATCTGCTGGTTTCTTTTTATATCTGACCTATTTTTGGAGTTCCTCTTTCTAATTCGTCAGCTTTTTGTACAGACTGCATTGCAATGGTGTCCGGACACTGGATAACTAAAGTAACGTCTAGGTATCTGCAAGTTCCTGGCCTTCAGGAGGGGAGCTCACTCCATAATCTCTGTTATAGCAAAAAGGCTGATCGGAGTGTTGGTTCCACTAATTGAAATAACAGAGATGTAGGTTCTGGGAGATTGTTTTACAGACATGGATTTTTTGATTCTGCAGTCCAGAAACCCATGAATTCAATATTAGAAGTTTGCAGGATATCAGTTAGAGCTTGCCATTATGTGTATTAATCCTAAAGAGCTGCAGGATTTTTGTGTTGGCTTACTTAAAAGAGAGTTTTTTAAAACCTCTAGGCTCAACAGTTGCAGAAGGCAAAGAACTAGATTGAAATGTATAAGATTAAAAGAAATACTGCATGAAATGCTAGTTTGAACTGGATTTTAAAGCAAAGTTCCAAAAGTGAACAGCTCAGGTAAAACAACAGACACTGCCACTGATATTAAGATTTAAGCCTGTTTTTACTGAAGATTGGCCAACGTGGCAGATGCTTCGAGACATGAGAGATTTTTGTTTAGCCAAGCCCAGCAGAGCCTTCTGTTGCAATACACCTGCCCAAACTGGAATGGCTGCTTCTGTCCTCTAATTCCTGTGAGCAAAACTAACTTTAACACCATCACCTTCACTTTGGATTGGTTGATTTTCATTTTAGGAAAGTTTTGCTAATCTCATGATGACAACTAAATTCCCATGGCCTCCTGCTGCCTAACTGTTAGTAAAATTCCCAGGTGTTCAGACACTCTTTGGTTTGTGTCTGAACCAGGTGTTCTTTGTTGGTTTGCCCGGACTGAGAGGAGAGTTGGTTTCTGTTCAGAGTAGTGTAATTCTGGGGTGTCCGTGACCTTTGGATCCTAACCCAGTGATTTGTGCTTAACCTCTAGAGGGGTTGCAGAGAGCCTGCAAAGATCTGACAGGCTCAGCAGTTACATTGAGCAGCAAATGTGACCTTGGGCTTTTACACTGTAGCCAGAGAGCTGCTGAAGTGGTGCTGTCTATCCCTTTGGAGCAGTGGTAGGTCTTTACTCTGAACAGGGAACAGCACGGCAGGTCTGGCTTGGTGATAGGGGTTTTTTAGTCCTGGGTAGGACCTTGACAGCATTGAAGTGGTGCTGTCAGCAGGGCTTTGGTGTCTGTGCCTGCAGGACCCTCTTCAGTGGCTGGGGAGAGACGGCACCTACCTGGCAAAGCAAGGTGAGAACATCTTTGCCAGAGGGCTTTAAACTATGCTAATTTGTGGGCAGAGAGCAAAGTGTGCAAATCCTTGAGAGAGCAGGGAACAGGAGACAGTGCTGCAGATGGGACAGAGCAAACTGTCCCGCAGTCCCCTGACAGCACGGGGCGACCGCGGGCGAGCTAAGTGCTTGCACATCGGCACACGTGCTCTGGGAAATAGAGGAGGGACTGGCAAATCTGTGCTCAGCTGCTGAGCTGCAGGCTCACTGCAGCCGTGGCAGTGGTGGCATGGCTCAAACGGCTGCTCACAGGCTTTTTAGGAAGGACAAGCAGGGAAAGTGGTGAAGGGGTTGTGCTTTATGCGAAGGCACAGCTCAAAATACATGGAAAATACATGAAGCAGGCAGACCTGCGGAGAGCTTATGGGTCTGGATCAAAGGGGAGGCCAACAAGGGGAGACATCTTGAGAGCATCTGCTACAGGTTGCTGAGTAAAGAAAGGCAAGTAATCGAAGGAGGTTTGGAAACTGTCTTTTATGTTGCGTTACACCTGTGCCCGAACAAGGCTGTGGTGTAAAGTACACGTGGGGCTTAAACCCTGGCCCTCGTATGTGTATGTGCACTTCTCTTGAGCTGCATCCCCTCGCTAGGCTGCTTTGGAAGCATCAAGTTCTGCCTGCAAAATGCAGGGTGTCATTTGTAATTCTCATTTCCTCTATCCCAGCCTAACCCCCAGCCCTGGTACATAAAAAGCGTGTTGGCTGTAATACCAGATGGGTCCTCTCCGTATGGATGCAGAGCTCCCAGGATTCCTTGCTTTCAGCAGGAGTTGTGAGCATTCAAGTCTTGGGTTCAGGACTCATCAGTGACCTACTTGGGGGTAGGAACCGGGCTTTGGCTCACACGTGGCACATTTTGCTCCTCCGAGGTTTGCTGAGCTCAGCTGCTGGTTCGCGCAGAGGCAGGATGTTAGCACGAGGTAACACGGTGCCGTGCCTGGGGGCCCTTTCCACGCTGATTACGCTGCTGTGGATGTGTGGTATCCTGCCTCTGAGACAGGGCAGCACTTTCCTACCGCTGAAGAATACCTTTCTCATCTCAGTATGCTTCAGGATGGGCTCACGGGCTTGCTTTCCTGTGGGATATCGTGCTTTCTAGCTGCAGCTCAAGTTGCCTGAGCATCACGATGAAATGCTATGGACGGCTCTTGTAACAGCATCAAATGTTTGAGGTTTTGAATGAGAAGGTGGTAAGATGTTTGTGGGAATAAAGCACTTGGTGGCAGGTGAGCCTTCTTAAGCAGGCATGAATATTCTTTTATTTCTTTTATTTAAGAATCTTCAGGGCTTTTAGACTCATTGCAGGGATAACGTAATCACTGTAGAGGGGATTAAGTGTTTAGTAAGGCTGGGAGTGCCCCTCTCTTTAATTCTTTTTAGCTCATACCCCCTGCCATGACATAAATATCTACTACAAAAAGCAATTATATTATTAATGTCTGAATACATTTAGGCTTCCAGATCTATTAGATTTTGGATCAAAAGCTTCTGAAGTTCAATGTCCTCTGACAATCCTGGAGGAATGTCTCTGAATTCATGCACCAGCTCCACGTGCACTCACATGATGCCCTAAATCAGTCTGGGTGCTATAAAACCTTGAATGTGGCACCTGGGCGTATCTAGAAATCGTACAGAGCAGTTATGGTTTCACCCACTGCAATGCTCTTGCTAAGGCAAGGTGATTTTAGCGAGAGTTTGTGGTAGCTGTCCCAAAGAGTTACTGAGTTATTAACTGTGACAGGGGTGTGCAAACAACATAAATGCAGAAAACTCCTCCTTTTTCTGTATTGCAGCATAGGCCCGCACTTACTGAGAGACGCGGCACTTGTCCTGGGCAGCGTGTCGCTGTGCTGCTCGTGCCACTGCCCTCTTCCTCCTCACCCGAGTTGCGTGCTTCTGGGCTGGAGCTGACGCCTTACTCTGGCTTGGAGCAATGGACTGGTCCTGTAGACAGAATATGGTGCTTCTGCTGGCTCTCTCTACATCCCTGTTCCTCTTGCTTTCCATCCACTTCTAGTGCACGCAGCGTTTTCTGTACACCTGCTGGATGCAGCTGCTTGGTCCTTCTCTGGCAGGCCTCCATGTTGCGGATGCGTGCCATCTGCTAACCAGCAGCTGCTTCTGGCACCTACCTTCCACCTCTGTTGGCTCCTCCAGCATTTCAGCTTTCTCTCCTCCTTCCCCTTGGCAACTCTGTCAGTCTTTTGTGATTCGGCGGACCCTATCCTCTTTGTTTTCCATCCCCCTTTCAAACAATCTGTTCCTTCTTCATGTCCCCAATGGAGCACTTGATCCTTTTGTTTCTCCAGAATTACTCTGTGCAACACTAACTCTGTCATGACACAGAGAATGGTGCCAGAGCACCGGAGAAAAGAGGATTTGGTCCTTTGGGTGAAGCACTGGCCATCTCTACACAGCTCACCTCGGGCAGTGTCTTAAATAATTGCAATATTGAGCATCAGCCTCCCAGGCTGCTGAAATGCCTGGGGTTTGGTGTTCATATTGCCAAAAGTGCACTGGGGAATGTCAGCCACAAAACAAATTCTGTCTGGCTTTAGATCCAATAGATAGCAGCTGGGAAACACAAGTGCTTTAGGCACATTCTCCTGGTTCTATTTATTTTATACTGCAAGCAGCAGCAAATCTGTGGTTCCTCCTTAAACTGATCTCAATTTCTTGAGTGCAGTAAATATTAAAAGGAAGGTGGAGTATTTAATAGTCATGAATATGGATAAACTTAATCCAAGACATAATGATAATCCTGTTTGAAGATCTGACTTTAATATTTGTGAGGTGCATCTGCTTTGATTTATTTCCTTTCCTGTTTCTTTATGAGTTCTGCTCCTCACCTGCCAGATTCTGCCCTCTTCCTGCTGTGTGTTCAAACCTCGTTATTGAAACCACGTTTAGTTCATTTTGTGAGCAGGAAAATATAAATGTGTTTGCTTGTATAAGGTTGTGTAGTAGAAGCACATGTTATGTTTGGTTTTCCTCATAAACTCTGTTTTGAGGCTGTAGGACGAAAGAAGCAATTTATAAGCAATATTTTGTCTCTAAATGAGAGGTGAGTAGGTTTAACCAGCACTTTTTTTTTTTTTTTTTTTTAATAATCTTTTCATGTGTTGCTTAAAAACAAAGACTAAAAAAATGTGTCCAGAATTGCATGGCTTCCAGTTACTGCCACTGCAGTGCTTTTGCCTCTGACATACATAAGTTTGCGTGGATATTTTAGGTAAGTAGTTCATGTGCTATGGAGTCTAGCACTGCCAGCTGACACTTAACATATCCAAAGTATCAGTTTTTGTTATATGCTTGTCCTGTGTTATAGGACTCTGATTGTTATTGTCCCCTGACTGTATCTGCTCTGTACTGAGTTCACAGAGTTTTGTAACTTGCTGTTCTTCTGCCTCAGACTGAAATCCTCTGACTAGCAAAAGCGGGATGTGGTTGTGTAGGTTAATTGGAAGCTGTCGGGGAGATCTTGCTTCTTGACGGATTGATGGATATTTTTGTTTCTGTCTCTTCCAGCCAATAAAAAGAAAGAGAAAGAGCGGCCGGAGATCTCCCTCCCTTCCGACTTTGAACACACAATTCACGTGGGGTTTGATGCAGTCACAGGAGAATTCACAGTAAGTGATTTGGCGGAAAAGAGAACTGTGTGGTTTGGCTTATTGCTGGGAGGAGCCAGGACCTATTAATCTTTTATGGAGTAATGCTGGAAAGGCTATTACCATCATCTAGTTTGATCTGCATCTGTGGAGGCAGCCCACTAATTCCTGCCGAGAGACTGCTTGTCAAGCTTGGCACATCCCAAGAGCCCCGGCTGCCAGCAGACTTTGCCTTTCCTGTTTTTTGGCTGATGTGGACAGCAAAACATGGTATCTCTCTCCTCCCTTCCCCTCCCTTCCTCCTCTAGAGCTGGATTAGGTCTACAGCATAGTCTGCATCCTCCAAATGGGGCTCTGAGTGTTCCCCTTTAGGACACACACAACTGTGCATACCAGTTTGTGCCAGAATGTGCATGTGCTGTCCTAAGGCTAAATGGCAGATACTTTTATGCATTTTTTTATTGACATGCAAAATAGTAGGAAGACAGAGCTGTATTTCATCATACTATTCTTAATTTGATTGCAAGACAGGATTTAATAGCAGCAGAAGTTGTTCACAAGCAAGCTGTTTTTAGCTGTGCGTAATGTATTTCTTTACAAGGCACTTTGCTCTCCTGGACTGAATTGTGTGTGCAGTTTTGTTCTACATGTCAGCTTCTAGACTTGCCCAAGTTAATCTGGATGTAGCAGTGGGGCATTACCTCTGAGTGGGGTATCCAGCAGCCCTTTAGACCAGGGAGGGTAACTGTATCGGTAAAGGACCCCAGTCACTTACCGCTTCATCTATACAAACGGTTCTTCTTGCTGGACACCCCTGCTCTGGGTGTCCCTGCTGGGGCAGGGCTGGGACCAGAGGCACCCAGAGCTGCCTCCCAGCATCAGCCACTCTGGGATTCTGTGACTTCTGACACAGACGGTGGCTAGGACGGTATCAGTCTCCTGTCTCTCTTCCTCTTTTCTCCCCATTTCCTTTGCAGTTATCAAATAACCCCAGAAACAGTGTGACAAAGCGACGTGGCAGGTACGTTTAATGTGAACCCCACTAGGCTGACCATGGTCTAACGCGGTATATGTCCTCACAGGGAATGCCAGAGCAGTGGGCACGTTTGCTGCAAACTTCCAACATCACCAAGCTGGAGCAGAAGAAGAACCCCCAGGCAGTGCTGGATGTGCTGGAGTTTTACAACTCCAAGAAGACATCCAGCAGCCAGAAGTACATGAGTTTCACAGGTACGTGGTGATCATCTTATATGGCTGCTTTGTCTAGCTTTCCATTAGTCACTGCATGTGGGGATTCCTTTTGTCTAATCAACAAGTAGGTCTGTCTTTTCAAGGAAAATGTGAATGAGATTCTCTTCTTCCTTTAAATTCTGTTCTGTTAATCCTGATGCCCAGCATAGCTGTGAAAGAAGTCAGTGAACTGGCGAAATCCCAAAACACGCAGGTTTTCTGGAGCTTACAGCCTGCATCTGGAAGGCAGACCCTGGAGTGTTGATGTTGGGTTCCCAGTGATGAAAATCCCTGGAAAACAGGCAGCTAAACTTTGTAGCAGCTTCGTTTTTTGGCTGGGTGTGGATGTTGTTTCGTGTGTGCTTGGGGTGACAGTTTCTGTACTTGTGTGTGCTGTGTTTGAGGAATGCTGCTCAGCTGCTAAGTGCTTGATAACTGCTGGTTGGATTCCTCTAGAAATCAAAGCTGCCAAGGTTTTGTATCTTCTTTGTATGGATTACCTGCCTACTGGAGAACTCCTGCAGCCACCACTCCTTTTCCCTTTCAACTCTGACTCCTTCCCTTTCTAGATCTTAAGCCCTGCTTTGGTTCTTCAAGGTGTCACCAGAACTGGTATTACTTAGGAAGACTCCAGGCAGGGATAAAAGCACAATTCTTCCACATATGCCTGTGGATAGCCAAACAAGAAGCCCACCAGTGGATTCGTGGGGTCCTTGGTTGCTATTGCAGGATGTTTTGGTGGCTGAGTCTGAACATCTTGCAGGTCTCGGGCTAGCTGTAGGCCTCAGCTGGTGATTAGGCATAGTAGATTTTCCAAATCCACTGAAAACGTTTTGTGTACGTGGAAGAATGACAGTATTCCTTCCCAGGTGTTGCTCTGGGAAATTCCACCTTCCTGCAGCGGGGATTTGAGGCCCCTGCATTTGTCTACAGATTTTTGTAACCCCTACTGCCTTTACTACCAAGGGTCAGCTTGGTCTGGGGAGTTCCTTTGCACTTTACTTCCTCCACAAAAGTGTCTTGGGGTGCAGGGACCCTGAATGAGATCCAGCTTAAAGATCCCTCTAGGAGAACAGCCCCCAGAAGGTGGAAACCTTGGAAAATAGCTGCCTGTTCTCCTAAGCTTAATTGGATTTGAAATGATTAATCTTATTTCTGGGGTAGTCTTCCTGAGAGATGCTGCAAGCCATGATTCTCATTGCCATATCCCAGGATAATGAATGAGGGCTAGGATGGTCATGAGGGACTTGAGACAGCCTTTTTCAATCATGCTATGAGTGCAGGAGGTATCTGAAAGCATCTAATAAGAGAGCACGGGGCCTAACAGAAGGAGCTTCCTAACAGGCCCTTGTTTCTTGGCTGCTTGAACACGAACCTTCCTCTCCTGCTGTTGTAACCTTGCAGGATAACCCTGTGTGTGCCTTGGATACAGCATCAATCCTTCGAGGAGCTTGTTGGCTCAGAGGGTCACCACACCTCCTGCCCTTTTCTTTTGGTAGAAAATGGAGCCTGTCTTTTGGGCCTGATTTTTCCCAGGATGTTTTGAGAACACCTCGCAGCTTGGGCGTCATGTGGAAGCATTGCCTGGGGGTTGGATCCTGGCGTCTTTGTAACACTGGGCAGAGGCACAACTTCGGATGCTTCAGGGATTTTAAATTTGACAAAAACTAATAAAATCTACTCACCATGGGGTTTAGTCTCACTCTGGAAAGGAGAAGGTCCAATTTCTGCCCAAATGAACAATTCCTTTCCTTGACTGTTGTCTGCATCTTACTTGAATGTCAGGCTTGCTTAAGTTTGTTCTGTCAAACCCTGTTTTTTTTTTTTTTTCCACCTGGGGTTAGGAGTCTAGTTGCATCTAGTGCCTGTGCAGATCATGGAGAAAGAGACATTTCCCAAGAGGAATGTGTGCACTATTTTTTTTTTTCTGTTCTCTGTAAAAAAAATTCTATGGCAGTTGCCCTTTCCAAAGTGCTTCAAATTATGCAAGATGATGCCTGGACTTGGGAGAAGCCATTTTTCCTTCCCCTTCCAAAAGAAGCTTGTCCCTTTCTCCTCTCCCCGGTGCCGCTGCATTTACAACTCATTTATAACTGCATTACTATGTCTCTCTTTCAGATAAATTGGCGGAGGATTACAATTCATCAAATACGTTGGTAAGCCTTCATATCATCTCTTGAGTTTGGGGATTTAAAAGCTTGCGTAGAATAGTTTTAGCTACATGTAAACTTTTAGTTTGCTTAATGTTTTAATATCATCTTAAAATCTGAACTATATTTATCTATATAGTGAGTACATTTATAAAAACAGGCAAATTATCCTAAAAGGGCATGCTGCTTGCACATTTTTTAAAACTATGGGAGAGTCAAGTAGACAGAAGAGGCTTTTATTAGTGAAAGAGTCAACAGAAATTAGTGAATTAATGCCTGGAAATAGTTCTGTTTTTACAGAAATTGGTCTGTTTCTTTGTCTGTTTCTTTGGGGTGTGGTAATCTAGAAAATCATAACCACTTTGCTTTCAGGTTTTATATGTCTCTATAAACATCTGTGATCTAACAAAGTTTAAATACTAACCTGTGATGTTTGATTGAAGCAGTGTTGATTAACCAAACTAATCTCAGCAGAAAAGGAAATAAAATGTTCTCCTCCTCTCTGCTTGACCTTTACTCTGTCCTTACCAGGACAGGCACCACTCCTGTTGACTTTGCTAGGAGACAGCGCTGAAAAGCTCTGCGATGTTTGTGTATGCGTGTGAGAGAGAGAATAAATAAAACTTTCTATTTAAGATGATTCATAAAAACCCACAATTCCCTCATCTCTTATTTTCTCACTGCTATGATGTTATCTGGAGTTGGCATGTATTGCTCACTTCTGGAGGCAGCATATTCCTGTCTGACCATTTAGGAATCTGCTAAAAGAAAAGGAAAACGTTTTTGTTGTTCATTATTGCATCTCATTGTGTGTCAGTCCTCAGGAGCTTAGAATGTCTGAGGCAGCTGGATATTAAAATAAATCCTGGAAAAAGTAGTAGTTACCGGCCTACTGAAGTAGGCTGATGTTTTTTGGAAGATGCTGGGTAACCTTTAATTTTGGAGAGATTCAGGAAATTACCAGTATGTAGACTTTTTTTGTAGTTGTTTTTAATAGACTAAACTTCAACAAGTATATGTCAGGATGCTGACGACTTCAAAAATCTTAGGTTCAGTGAAACTTTACATTTTTTTCCCCCTTATTTCAGAGAGAACTTTATTTTAGTACTTTAAAACATCTTTTTCTGCTGCCTCTCTTAGGGAACTGATGGTAAACAGACTGGAAGCAGGAGTACAAGCAGAACTGGTCTAGTGGGTTGAGGGGCTTGCCAAGTTTATTTTGAAATGATTATGGTGTAAAGGATGCCATGAACTTCAAATCCAGATTCAAATTTTAAAGGTTTCAAGTAGCTTTGAGTTCTAATCACAATATTGCAAAAATATCCAGATAATTCTTTTTTTAATCACTTATAAAACTTTTTTTTAAAAAAAAAGTCATCATTTGTATTTGACATAATATTTTCCTTTAGAGTGTAATTTTCAAAGGGATTTTGAAAGATTTTACCAGATTCTGTTTCCAGAATCTCTCATTATTTAGTTCCCAGTCCCAGTACCAAAGCTGATGTTAACTTGACCTCCCAACTTTTAGAGAAAACATTTACATTTTGATGTAAATTAAATCACTTGAAGAGTGAAATCTCCAGTCTGCACGATCAGGGTTTGGAGCAAGGAGCAAGGGGAAAAATAAAAAAGAGGCAATATAAATAGGGGCAGATATGTCCAAACTCAGATGTTGTCCTCACAGCAGCCCAGAGTTGCTGGGTCTGCCATGTGGGTGTCAGGAAGGCAACGTGAGAGCCCGGGTGGGTCCCGAGTCCCAGGGAAGAGGATGGGGATCAGACAAGCAGGTGACAGCTCTGTCTGAACAGTTGCGTTAGGCTGTGCTGGACATCTAAACACTTCTGTGCAGGCTCAGGATCTTTGGGGTTTGGATTTTTCAGATATTGTAACTTTCTAACCTGTTCTGATTATTATTTTTCTGTGCTTGCTTCAAGGCATTCTCTGTTAGGAGCTTAATCCAACACTTGTGACTTGTGTGTAACAAGCAATTGGGTTTTTATTTTTGCTATTTGTGTAACCACATGCAGAATGTGAAAGCCGTGTCTGAGACCCCTGCAGTGCCCTCAGTGTCTGAAGATGAAGATGATGAAGATGATGCAGCTCCACCCCCAGTGATAGCTCCACGACCTGAACACACAAAATCTGTGAGTAGTAATACCTCCTTCAGCACCCCTGCTGCAGTCACGATCAGGTCCTCAAGTTAGCTGTTAACACTGTAGGTGTAGAAATGCATCTCTAACAGGGGGGAAAAAA